>NW_019168048.1:13340637-13560105 GCF_002303985.1 Durio zibethinus
CACCGGAGCATCACCAGAGCCATTAAAGTGCCTGAAATGGGGACACTTTTTTCAAATGGTCACAAAATCTTGTACACTTCGAGTTTTTAGCTGAATTTTTTTGTGCATGCCAAAAAAAAATACAAGGATCACGACTACCAAGTTTGGGGCCAAAACTCCGTCTGAACAAATTTTAAAAAATCCCGAACTGCAAAAAGTTTTGAAAATCATGAAAAATAGAAAATGAATCGTCGTGCCATGAAACTTCACGTGAAGGCTTAAGGGACCATTGTATGAATTTACAAGCCATAAAAATGGCATTGGCATGCAGAAATATGAAGATGAGCCTAAACTCACCTACCACCCTATCGATCCACGGCTTGTGCATCCCGTCTCTTTGGCCGGCGTAGCGCCCGCCCACATGCCCGCCTGCTCATTTCGTCAGTTGGCTTAGGCGTACAGAATTCATTCCCAGTCTAAGATCTGACCAGACCGAGGGTTGCGGCAACAGGATCGGCAGCACGGAAAGGGGGACCCCGGCTGGATCCCCGACTTGTGCATCCCACCCCCTCTGGCCCGCTGAGGCACCGCCACGCCTCGTTTTGTGGAGTTGGACTTAGGCAAACGGGAGTTCATTCCTTAGTCCTAAGATCAAATTGGACCGAGGGTTGGCGACAGGCACATGCCTGGGCTCGGGCAATGTGTTGGTACCATTTTTTTCTCATCGGGGCACCATCATCGAAGCATCGTCGAAGAACCTGACTGGGCGGCTATTGGGGTTTCGATGACGGGAGGGCCGAGGGGGTGTGGCGCACATGATGTGCCGATGGGTTCTGGTAATTGGGGGGGCCCCCCCCCTTTAATATTTGGCCCCCCCTATCCCTCATGAAACCTCAGAACTCTCACCCCCATTAAAGTGGCATTTGAGATTTTATAGGTTTGCTGCGAGTAGCCATTAAAGTGTCTAAATGGGGACACTTTTTTCAAATGGTCCACAAAATCTTGTACACTTCAAATTTTAGCTAAAGTTTTTTAATGCACGCCATCAAAATACAAGGATCACGTCTACCAAAGTTTGGGCCAGAACTCCTTCCGAAAAAATTTTAAAAAAATCCGAAACCATCAAAAGTTTTGAAAATTGTGAAAAATAGAAAACGAGTCGTCTTGCCATGAAACTTCACGTGAAGGCTTAAGGGACCATTGTATGAATTCACAAGCCATAAAAATGGCATTGGCATGCAGAAATATGAAGATGTGCCTAAACCCACCTACCACCCTATCGATCCACGGCTTGCGCATCCCGTCTCCCTGGCCGGCGTAGTGCTCGTCATTTTGTCAGTTGGTTTAGGCATACGGAGTTCATTCCCAGTCTAAGATCGCATCGGATCGAGGGTTACGGCAGTAGGATTGGTAGCACGCAAAGGGGGACCCGGCCGAGCCCCGACTTGGGCATCCACCTCTCTGGCTGGATGAGTGCCCATACGCTCATTTCGTTGGTTGACTTAGGCATATGGAGTTCATTCCCAGTCTAAGCATACGGAGTTCATTCCTAGTCTAAGATCAGACCAGACCGAGAGTTGCGACAGCACATGCTAGGCTCGGGCATGTACTGGTGCCGTATTTTTCTTCACTGGGGCACCATCGTCGGAGCATCGCCAGAGAACCTGACCGACGGCATTGGGGTATCGGCGATCGGGGGGGCCGGAGGGGTGTGCGCACATGATGTGCGATGGGTGCTGGTACTTGGCCCTTATGTTGGCCCCCTATCCCTCATCAAACCTTGAGAACTCACAACCTTTTAAAGGGCATTTGAGATTTTACAGGTTTGCTGCCAGTAGCCGTTAAAGTGTCTACAATGGAGACACTTTTTTCAAATGGTCACAAAATCTCGTAAACTTCGAGCTTTTAGCTAAATTTTTTTATGCATTTCAACAAAAATACAAGGACCACGTCTACCAAGTTTGGGGCCAAAACTCCTTCCGAAAAAATCTTAAAAAATCCCAAACTGCAAAAAGTTTTGAAAATCGTGAAAATTAAAAAACCAGTCGTCTCGCCATGAAACTTCACGTGAAGGCTTAAGAGACCGTTGTATGAATTTACAAGCCATAAAAATGGAATTGGCATGCAGAAATATGAAGATGTGCATAAACCCACCTACCACCCTATCGATCCATGACTTACGCATCCTGTCTCTCTGGCCGACATAGTGCCCTCCCGCCCGCCCACCCGTTCGTTTCGTCAGTTGGCTTAGGCATACGGAGTTCATTCCCAGTCTAAGATCAGATCGGACCGAGAGTTGCTGCATCATCAGAGAACCTGACCGGCAGCTTTGGGTTCAAACGATTTTTTTTAGCTGAATTTATTTTTTTAGTTGAATTTATTTTTTTGTGCATGCCACACAGAAATATGAAGATGTGCCTAAACCCACCTAACCACCTATCGATCCACGGCTTGCCGCATCCGTCTCTCGGCCGGCGTAATGCCAGCCCGTCCGCCCGCCGTTCATGTCGTCGATTGGCATAGGCATACGGAGTTCATTCCTAGTCTAGGATTGGATCAGACCGAGGGTTACAGTAGTAGGATCGACAGCACGCAGAGGGGGACCCGATCGATCCCTGGCTTGCGCATCCCGCCCTTCTGGCCTGCTGAGCGCCCGCACGCTTGTGTCGTGGGTTGACTTAGGCATACAGAGTTCATTCCCAGGCCAAGAATACCAAGTTCCTACCCAGTCTAAGATCAGACCAGAACCGAGGGTTGCGACAGCACATGCTGGGCTCGAGCATTTGCTGGTGCCGCATTTTTCTTCGTCGGAGCACCATCGTCGGAGCATCACCGGAGAACCTGACCGACGACATTGGGGTTCCGGTGATCGAGGGGTGTGCGTACATGATGTGTGATGGGTGCTGGTACTTGGCCCTTTTATTGGCCCCCTATCCCTCATCAAACCTCAAGAACTCACACCCCCTTAAAGAGCATTTGAGATTTTACAAGTTTGCTGTGAGTAGCCATTAAAGTGTCTGAAGTGGGGACACTTTTTTCAAATGGTCACAAAATCTTGTACACTTCGAGTTTTTAGCTGAATTTTTTTGTGCATGCCAACAAAATTACAAGGATCACGTCTACCATGTTTGGGGCCAAAACTCCTTCCAAAAAATTTTTAAAACATCTCGAACCGTAAAAAGTTTTGAAAATCGTGAAAAATAGAAACCGAGATGTCTTGCCATGAAACTTCACGTGAAGGCTTAAGGGACCATTGTATGAATTTACAAGCCATAAAAATGGCATTGGCATGCAAAAATATGAAGATGTGCCTAAACCCACGTACCACCCTATCGATCCACGGCTTGCGCATCCTGTCTCTCTAGCCGGTGTAGTGCCCGCCCTCCCGTCCGCTCGTTTCGTCAGTTGGCTTAGGTATATGGAGTTCATTCCCAGTCTAAGATCAGATCGGACCGAGGGTTGCGGCAGCACATGCTGGGCTCGAGCATGTGCTGGTGCCGTGTTTTTCTCCGTCGTGGCACCATCACACGGAGCATCATCGGAGAACCTGACCGGCAAACCATTGGGGTTCCGGCGATCTGGGGGTGTGCGCACATGATGTGCGATGGGTGCCGGTATTTAGCCCTTATATTGGCCCCCTATCCCTTATCAAACCTCGAGAACTCACTCCCCCTTAAAGAGCATTTGAGATTTTACAGGTTTGCTGCCAGTAACCATTAAATTGTCTAAAGTGGGGACACTTTTTTCAAATGGTCACAAAATCTTGTACACTTCAACTTTTTAGCTGAATTTTTTTGTGCATGCCAACAAAAATACAAGGATCACGTCTACCAAGTTTGGGGCCAAAAATCCTTCCGAAAAAATTTTAAAAAATCTTGAACCATAAAAAGTTTCAAAAATCGTGAAAAATAGAAAACGAGTCATCTTGCCAAGAAACTTCACGTGAAGGCTTAAGGGACCATTGTATGAATTTAAAAGCCATAAAAATGGCATTGGCAAGTAGAAATACAAATATGTGCCTAAACCCACCTACCACCCTATCGATCCACGGCTTGCGCATCTTGTCTCTATAGCCTGCGTAGAGCCCGCTCGCCCGACCGCCCGCTTGTTTCGTCGGTTGGCTTAGGCGTACGGAGGTCATTCCCAATCTAAGATTGAACTAGACTGAGGGTTGCGGTAGCAGGATCGGTAGCATGCAGAGGAGGACCCGATCGATCCCTAGCCTGCGCATCCCGCCCCTCTGGCCGACTGAGCACCCGCCGCTCGTGTTCCATGGGTTTAACTAGGCATACGGAGTCATTCCCAATCTAAAGCATACGGAGTTCATTCCAGTCTAAAGATTGGGACCGAACATGAGGGTTTACGACACCACATGCTGGGCTTGGGCATGTGCTGGTGCAGTATTTTCTTCGTCCGGGAACAACCCATCACCGGAGCATCGTCGGAGAACCTGACCAACAACATTGGGGTTCCGACGAATCGGGGGGGCCGGGGGGTGTTCACACATGATGTGCGATGGGTGCTGGTACTTGGCCCTTATAGTGGCCCCTATCCCTCATCAAACCTCAAGAACTCACACCCCCTTAAAGAGCATTTGAGATTTTACAAGTTTGCTGCCAGTAGCCATTAAAGTGTCTAAAGTGGGGACACTTTTTTCAAATGGTCACAAAATCTTGTACACTTCGAGTTTTTAGCTGAATTCTTTTGTGCATGCCAACAAAAAAATAAGGATCACGTCTGCCAAGTTTGGGGCCAAAACTCTTTCCAAAAAAATTTTAAAATATCTCGAATCGTAAAAAGTTTCAAAAATCATGAAAAATAGAAAACGAGTCGTCTTGCCATGAAACTTCACGTGAAGGCTTAAGGGACCATTGTATGAATTTACAAGCCATAAAAATGGCATTGGCATGCAGAAATATGAAGATGTGCCTAAACGCACCTACCACCCTATCGATCCACGGCTTGCGCATCTCGTCTCTCTGGCCGGCGTAGTGCCCACCTGCCTACCCGCCTGCTCGTTTCGTCGGTTGGCTTAGGCATACGGAGTTCATTCCCAGTCTCAGATCAGATCAGACTGAGGGTTGGGGTAGCAGGATCGGTAGCACGCAATGGGGGACCCGATCAATCCCTGGCTTGCGCATCCCACCTCTTTGGCCGACTGAGCGCCCGCACGCTCGTTTAGTGGGTTTACTTAGGCATACGGAGTTTATTCCCAGTCTAAGCATACGAAGTTCATTCCCAGTGTAAGATCAGACCGGACCGAGGGTTACGGTAGCACATGCTGGCTCGGGCATGTGCTGGTGTCGTATTTTTCTTTGTCGGGGCACCATCGCTGGAGCATCGTCGGAGAACCTGATCGGCAACTTTAGGGTTCCGACGATCGGGGGGGCCGGTGGGGGTGTGCGCACATGATGTGCGATGGGTGCTAGCACTTGGCCCTTATATTGGCCCCCTATCCCTCATCAAACCTTAAGAACTCACACCCCCTTAAAGAGCATTTGAGATTTTACAGGTTTGCTGCCAGTAGCCATTAAAGCGTCTGAAATGGGGACACTTTTTCCAAATGGTCACAAAATCATGTACACTTCGAGTTTTTAGCTAAATGGTTTCGTGCATGCCAACAAAAATACAAGGATCACGTCTACCAAGTTTGGGACCAAAACTCCTTCCGAAAAAATTTTAAAAAATCTCAAACCCAAAAAGTTTAAAAAATCATGAAAAATAGAAAATGAGTCCTCTTGCCATGAAACTTCACGTGAAGGCTTAGGGGACCATTGTGTGAATTTACAAGCCATAAAAATGGCATCGACACGTAGAAATATTAAGATGTGCCTAAACCCACCTACCATCCTATCGATCCACGACTTGCGCATCCTGTCTCTCTGGCCGACGTAGTGCCCACCCCCCACCCGCCTGCTCGTTTCGTCGGTTGGCTTAGGCATACGGAGTTCATTCCCAGTCTAAGATCAGACCATACCGAGGGTTGTGGCAGCAGGATCGGCAGCATGCAGAGGGGGACCCGACCGATCCTCGGCTTGCGCATCCCGCCCCTCGGTCGGCTGAGCACCCGCACGCTCGTTTCATGGGTTAACTTAGGCATACAGAGTTCATTCCCAGTCTAAGCATACGGAGTTCATTCCCAGTCTAAGATCGGAATGGACCGAGGGTTGTGGCAGCACATGCTGGGCTCGGGCATGTGTTGGTGCCACATTTTTCTTCGTCGGGGCACCATCGCCGGAGCATTGCTGGAGAACCTGATCGACGGCATTGGGGTTCCGACGATCGGGGGGGTCGGGGGGAGGGTGTGCTCACATGATGTGCGATGGGTGCTGGTATTTTGCCCCTATATTGGCCCCCTATCCCTCATCAAACGTTGAGAACTCACACCCCCTTAAAGAGCATTTGAGATTTTATAGGTTTGCTGCCAGTAGCCATTAAAGTGTCTTAAATGGGGACACTTTTTTGAAATGGTCACAAAATCTTGTAAACTTTGAGTTTTTAGCTGAATTTTTTTGTGCATGTAAAAAAAAATACAAGGATCACGTCTACCAAGTTTGGGGCCAAAACTCCATCCGAAAAAAATTTAAAAAAACCCAAACCGCAAACAGTTTCAAAAATCTTAAAAAATAGAAAACGAGTCATCCTGCCATGAAACTTCACGTGAAGGCTTAAGGGACCATTGTATGAATTTACAAGCCATAAAAATGGCATTGGCATGCAGAAATATGAAGATGTGCCTAAACCCACCTACCCCCCTGTCGATCCACGGCTTGCGCATCCCGTCTCTCTGGCCGACGTAGTAAACACCCGCCTGCCCACCCTTTCATTTCGTCGGTTGGCTTAGGCATACGGAGTTCATTCCCAGTCTAAGATCGAACCGATCGAGGGTTGTGGCAGCAGAATCGGCAGCACGCATAGGGGGAGCCAGTTGATCCCCAACTTGCGCATCCCGCCCCTCTGGCCGACTGAGCGCCCGCACACTCGTTTCGTGGGTTGGCTTAGGCATACGGAGTTCATTCCTAGTCTAAGATCGGACCGGACTGAGGGTTACGGCAGCAGGATCGGCAGCACGCATAGGGGACCCGACCTATCCCCGACTTGCTCATCCCGCCCCTCTGGTTGACTGATCGCCCGCACGCTCGTTCATTCCCAGTCTAAGCATACGGAGTTCATTCCCAATCTAAGATTGGACCAGACTGAACATTATGACAGCACATGCTGGGCTCAAGCATGTGTCGGTGCCGCATTTTCTTCACCGGGGCACCATCGTCGGAGCATCACCGGAGAACCTGACTGGTGGCATTGGGGTTCTAGTGATCGGGTGGTCGGGGGGTGTGCGCACTTGATGTGTGATGGGTGCTGGTACTTAGCCCTTATATTGGCCCCCTATCCCTCATCAAACCTCAAGAACTCACACTCCCTTAAAGAGCATTTGAGATTTTACAGGTTTGCTGCCAGTAGCCATTAAAGTGTCTGAAATGGGGACACTTTTTTCAAATGGTCACAAAATCTTGTACACTTCGAGTTTTTAGTTGAATTTTTTTGTGCATGCCAACAAAATTTACAAGGATCACGTCTACCAAGTTTGGGGCCAAAAATCCTTTCGAAAAAATTTTAAAAAATCCCAAACCGTGAAAAGTTTTAAAAATCATGAAAAATAGAAAAAGTTTTAAGCGACCATTGTATGAATTTACAGGCCATAAAAATGGCATTCACATGCAAAAATATGAAGATGTGCCTAAACCCACCTACTACCCTATCGATCCACGGCTTGCGCATCCGTCTTTCTAGCCGGCGTAGTGCCCGCCCACCCGCTCATTTTGTCGGTTGGCTTAGGCATACATTGTTCATTCCCAGTCTAAGGTCAAATCAGATCGAGGGTTATGGCAACAGGATCGGTAGCATGCAGAGGGGGACCCGGTCGATCCCTGGCTTACGCATCCCGCCTTGTGGCTGGCTGAGGACCCGCACGCTCGTTTCATGGGTTGACTTAGGCATACAAAGTTCATTCCCAGTTTAAGCATACGGAGTTCATTCCCAGTCTAGGATCGGACCGGACCGAGGGTTGTAGCAGCACATGCTGGGCTCGGGCATGTACAGGTGTCGTATTTTTCTTCATCGAGGCACCATCATCAGAGCATCACCGGAGAACCTGATCGGCGGCATTGGGGTTTCGATGATCGGGGGGGTTGGGGGGGTGCACACATGATGTGCGGTGGGTGCTGGCACTTGGCCCTTATATTGGCCCCCTATCCCTCATCAAACCCCGAGAACTCACACCCCCTTAAAGAGCATTTGAGATTTTAAAGTGTACAAGATTTTTTGTGACGAGCGGGCGGACGGGCGGATGGACACTACGTCGGCCAGAGAGAAGGGATGCGCAAGCCGTGGATCGATAGGGAGGTAGGTGGGTTTAGGTACATCTTCATATTTCAGTGTGCCAATACCATTTTTATGGCTTGTAAATTCATACAATGGTCCCTTAGGCCTTCACATGAAGTTTCACGGCAAGACGACTCGTTTTCTATTTTTCACGATTTTCAAAACTTTTTCCGGTTTGGGATTTTTTAAAATTTTTTTGAAAGGAGTTTTAAACCCAAAATTGGTAGACGTGATCCTTGTACTTTTTTTGGGTTGCAAAAAAAAATTCAGCTAAAAAATCAAAGCGTACAAGATTTTGTGACCATTTCAAAAAAGTGTCCCCATTTCAGACACTTTAATGGCTACTGGCAGAAAACATGTAAAATCTCAAATGCTCTTTAAGGGGGTGTGAGTTCTGGAGGTTTGATGAGGGATAGGGGGCCAATATAAGGGCCAAGTACCAGCACCCATCGCACATCATGTGCGCACAGCTCCTCCCGGCCCCCCCGATCGTCGAAACCTCAATGTCGCCGGGTAGGTTCTCCGGTGATGCTCCGACGATGGTGCCCCGGCGAAGAAAAATGCGGCACCAACACATGCCGGAGCCCAGAATGTGCTGCCACAACCCTCGATCTGGTCCGATCTTAGACTGGGAATGAACTACGTATGCTTAGACTGGGAATGAACTTTGCATGCCTAAGTCGACCCACGAAAAGAGCGTGTGGGTGCTCAGCCGACCAGAGGGGCGGGATGCGCAAGCCGGGGATTGGCTAGGTCCCCCTGTATTTGCTGCCGATCCCGCTATCGCAACCCTCAGTCTGGTCTGATCTTAGACTGGGAATGAACTCCGTATGCCTAAGCCAACCGACGAAACGAGCAGACGGGCGGGCGGGTACTACGCCGGCCAGAGTGACGGGATGCGCAAGCCGTGGATCGATAGGGTGGTAGGTGGGTTTAGGCACATCTTCATAGTTCTACGTGCCAATGCCATTTTTATGGCTTGTAAATTCATACAATGGTCCCTTAAGCCTTCACATGAAGTTTCATGGCAAGACGACTCCTTTTCTATTTTTCATGATTTTCAAAACTTTTTACGGTTTGGGATTTTTTAAAATTTTTTCGGAAGGATTTTTGGCCCCAAACTTGGTAGACGTGATCCTTGTTTTTTTGTTGGCATGCACAAAAAAATTCAGCAAAAGACTCGAAGTGTACAAGATTTTTTGACCATTTGAAAAAATTGTCGCCATTTCAGACACATTAATGGCTACAGGTAGAAAACCTGTAAAATCTCAAATGCTCTTTAAGGGGGTGTGAGTTCTTGAGGTTTGATGAGGGATAGGGGGCCAACATAAGGGCCAAGTACCAGCACCCATCACACATCATGTGCGCACATCCCCCCGGCCCCTCCGATCGTTGGAACCCTAATGTCGCTGGTCAGGATCTCCGGCGATGCCCCGACGAAGAAAAATGTGACGCCAAACTGGGAATGAACTCCGTATGCCTAAGCCAACCGATGAAACGAGCGGGCGGGTGGGCAGGCACTACATCGGCCAGAGTGACGGGATGCGCAAGCCGTGCATCGATAGTGTGGTAGGTGGGTTTAGGCATATCTTCATAGTTCTACGTGCCAATGCCATTTTTATGGCTTGTAAATTCATACAATGGTCCCTTAAGCCTTCACATGAAGTTTCATGGCAAGACAACTCTTTTTCTATTTTTCATGATTTTTGAAACTTTTTGCTGTTTGGGATTTTTTAAAATTTTTTCAGAAGGATTTTCGGCCCCAAACTTGGTAGACGTGATCGTTGTTTTTTTGTTGGGATGCACAAAAAAATTCAGCTAAAAACTCGAACTGAACAAGATTTTGTGACCATTTGAAAAAAGTGTCCCCATTTCAGACACTTTAATGGCTATTGGCAGCAAACCTATAAAATCTCAAATGCTCTTTAAGGGGGTGTGAGTCTTCAAGGTTTGATGAGGGATAGGGGACCAATATAAGGGCCAAGTGCCAGAACCAATTGCACATCATGTACGCACACCCCCCGGCTTCCCCGAATGCCGAAACCTCAATGTCGCTGCTCAAGCTCTCCGACGAGGCTCTTGCGATGGTGCCCCAGTGAAGAAAAATGTGGCACCAACACAAGCTCGAGCCCAGCATGTGCTGTCGCAACCCTCGGTCTGGTCTGATCTTAGACTGGGAATGAACTCTGCATGCCTAAGTCAACCCACGAAACAAATGTGCGGGTGCTCAGCCGGCCAGTGGGGAAGGATGCACAAGTCGGGGATCGGCCGGCTCCCCCTCTACGTGCTGCCGATCCTGCTACTGCAACCCTCAGTCCAGTCTAATCTTAGACTGGGAATGAACTCCGTATGCCTAAGCCAACTGACGAAACGAGCGGGCGGGCGGGTGGGCGGGCACTACGCCGGCCAGAGAGACGGGATGCGCAAGCTGTGGATCGATAGGGTGGTAGGTGGGTTTAGGCACATCTTCATAGTTCTACGTGCCAATGCCATTTTTATGGCTTGTAAATTCATACAATGGTCCCTTAAGCCTTCACATGAAGTTTCATGGCAAGACAACTCCTTTTCTATTTTTCATGATTTTTGAAACTTTTTACGGTTTGGGATTTTTTAAAATTTTTTCAGAAAGATTTTTGGCCCCAAACTTAGTAGACATGATCCTTGTTTTTTTTTTGGCATGCACAAAAAAATTCAGCAAAAAACTCGAAGTGTACAAGATTTTCTGACCATTTGAAAAAAGTGTTGCCATTTCAGACACATTAATGGCTATAGGTAGAAAACCTGTAAAATCTCAATTGCTCTTTAAGGGGGTGTGAGTTCTTGAGGTTTGATGAGGGATAATGGGCCAATATAAGGGCCAAGTACCAGCACCCATCACACATCATGTGCGCACACCCACCCCGGCCCCCCCGAATGCCGAAACCTCAATGCCGCTGCTCAAGCTCTCCGGCGAGGCTCTTGCGATGGTGCCCCGGTGAAGAAAAATGTGGCACCAACACATGCTCAAACCCAGAATGTGCTCTCGCAACCCTCGATCCGGTCTGATCTTAGACTGGGAATGAACTCTGCATGCCTAAGTCAACCCACGAAACAAGCGTGCGGGTGCTCAGCCGGCCAGAGGGGCGGGATGCATAAGTCGGGGATCGGTCAGGTCCCCTCTATGTGCTGCCGATCTTGCTACCGCAACCCTCAGTCCAGTCTAATCTTAGACTGGGAATGAACTCCGTATGCCTAAGCCAACCGACGAAACGAGCGGGCGGGCGGGTGGGCGGGCACTATGTCGGCCAGAGAGACGGGATGCGCAAGCCGTGGATCGATAGGGTGGTAGGTGGGTTTAGGCACATCTTCATAGTTCTGCATGCCAATGCCATTTTTATGGCTTGTAAATTCATACAATGGTCCCTTAAGCCTTCACATGAAGTTTCATGGCAAGACGACTCTTTTTCTATTTTTCACGATTTTTGAAACTTTTTACGGTTTGGGATTTTTTAAAATTTTTTCGAAAAGATTTTTGGCCCCAAACTTGGTAGACGTGATCCTTGTATTTTTGTTGGCATGCACAAAAAACTTCAGCTAAAAACTCGAAGTGTGCAAGATTTTGTGACCATTTGAAAAAAGTGCCAAATTTTAGACACTTTAATGGCTACTGGCAGCAAACCTGTAAAATCTCAAATTCTCTTTAAGGGGGTGTGAGTTCTCAAGGTTTGATGAGGGATAAGGGGCCAATATAAGGGCCAAGTACCAGCACCCATCGCACATCATGTGCCACACCCCCCCGGCCCCCTCGATCGCCGGAACCCCAATGTCGTCAGTCAGGTTCTCCGGTGAGTCTCCGACGATGGTGCCCTGGCGAAGAAAAATGCGGCACCAGCACATGCCCAAGCCCAGCATGTGCTGCCGCAACCCTCGGTCCGGTCCGATCTTAGACTGGGAATGAACTCCGTATGCCTAAGTCAACCCACGAAACGAGCGTACAGGCGCTCAGCCGGCCAGAGGGGCGGGATGCGCAAGTCAGGGATCGATCGGGTCCCCCTCTGCATGTTGTCGATCCTGTTGCTGCAACCCTCGATCCAGTCTGATCTTAGACTAGGAATGAACTCTGTATGCCTAAGTTAATCGACGAAACGAGCGGACGGGTGGACGGGCGGGCATTATGCCGACTAGAGAGACGGGATGCACAAGCCGTGGATCGATAGGGTGGTAGGTGGGTTTAGGCACATCTTCATATTTCTACGTGCCAATGCCATTTTTATGGCTTGTAAATTCATACAATGGTCCCGACCTTCACGTGAAGTTTCATGGCAAGATGACTCATTTTCTATTTTTCACGATTTTTGAAACTTTTTACGGTTCGAAATTTTTTAAAATTTTTTTGGAAGGAGTTTGGCCCCAAACTTGGTAGACATGATCCTTGTATTTTGGTTGGCATGAACAAAAAAATTCAGCTAAAAACTCGAAGTGTACAAGATTTTGTGACCATTTGAAAAACGTGTCCCCATTCCAGACACTTAAATGGCTACTGGCAGCAAACCTGTAAAATCTCAAATGCTCTTTAAAGGGGTGTGAGTTCTTGAGGTTTGATGAGGGATAGGGGGCCAATATAAGGGCCAAGTACCAGCACCCATCGTACATCATATGTGCACAACCCCCGGCCCTCCCGATCATCGAAACCCCAATGCCGCCGGTTAGGTTCTCCGGTGATGCTCTGGCGATGGTACCTCGACGAAGAAAAATACGGCACCAGCACATGCCTGAGCCCAGCAAGTACTACCGCAACACTCGGTCTGATCTGATCTTAGACTGGGAATGAACTACGTATGCTTAGACTGGGAATGAACTCTGTAGGCCTAAGTCAACCCACAAAACGAGCGTGCGGGCGCTCGGCCGGCTAGAGGGGCGGGATGCGCAAGCCAGGGATTAGTCGGGTCCCCCTCTGCGTGCTGCTGATCCTGCTGCCACAACCTTCAGTCTGGTCTAACCTTAGACTGGGAGTGAACTCCGTATGCCTAAGCCAACTGACGAAACGAGCGGGCGGGCGGGCGGACGGGCGGGCACTACACCGGCTAGAGAGACGGGATGCGCAAGCCATGGATCGATAGGGTGGCAGGTTGGTTTAGGTACAACTTGATATTTCTGCATGCCAATGCCATTTTTATGGCTTGTAAATTCATACAATGGTCCCTTAAGCCTTCACATGAAGTTTCATAGCAAGACGACTCGTTTTCTATTTTTCATGATTTTCAAAACTTTTTGCGGTTCGAGATTTTTTAAAATTTTTTCGGAAGGATTTTTGTCCCCAAACTTTTTTAGACGTGATCCTTGTATTTTTGTTGGCATGGACAAAAAAATTCATGTAAAAACTCGAAGTGTACAAGATTTTGTGACCATTTGAAAAAAGTGTCCCCATTTTAGACACTTTAATGGCTATTGGCAGCAAACCTGTAAAATCTCTAATGCTCTTTAAGGGGGTGTGAGTTCTCGAGGTTTGATGAGAGATAGGGGGCCAATATAAGGGCCAAGTACCAGCACCCATTGCACATCATGTGCGCACACCCACACCCGGCCCTCCCGATCACCGGAACCCCAATGCCGCCGATCAGGTTCTCCGACGATGCTGGTGCCTCGGTGAAGAAAAATGCTGCACCAGCACATGCCCGAGCCTAGCATGTGCTGTCGTAACCCTTGGCCCGGTCTGATCTTAGACTGGGAATGAACACCATATGCTTAGACTAGGAATGAACTCCGTATGCCTAAGTCAACCCATGAAACGAGCGTGCGAGCGCTATGGCGGCCAGAGGGACGGGATAGGCAAGCCGGGGATCGGTCGGGTCCCCCTCTGTGTGCTACCAATCCTATCGCCGCAACCCTCAGTCCAGTCCGATCTTAGATTGGGAATGAACTCCATACGCCAGAGCCAACCGACGAAACAAACAGGCGGGCGGGCGGGCACTACGTCGGCCAGAGAGACGGGATGCGCAAGTCGTGGATCGATAGGGTGGTAGGTGGGTTTAGGCACATCTTCATATTTCTGCATTCCAATGCCATTTTTATTGCTTGTAAATTCATACAATCATCCCTTAAGCCTTCACGTGAACTTTCATGGCAAGACGACTCGTTTTCTATTTTTCATAATTTTTGAAACTTTTTGCGGTTTGGGATTTTTGATAATTTTTTTGAAAGGAGTTTTGGCCCCAAACTAGGTAGACGTGATCCTTGTATTTTTGTTGACATGCACAAAAAAATTAAGCTAAAAACTCGAAGTGTACAAGATTTCGTGACCATTTGAAAAAAGTGTCCCCATTTCATACTCTTTAATGGCTACTGCCAGCAAACCTATAAAATCTCAAATGCTCTTTAAGGGGGTGTGACTTCTTGAGGTTTGATGAGGGATAGGGGGCCAAAATAAGGGCCAAGTACCAGCACCCATCGCACTTCATGTGCACACACCCCCCGGCCCCCCCGATCGTCGGAACCCCAATGCTGTCGGTCAGGTTCTCTGGTGATGCTCCAACGATGGTGCCCCGGTGAAGAAAAATACGGCACCAGCACATGCCCAACCCCAGCATGTGCTATCGTAACCCTCGATCCAGTCCGATCTTCGACTAGGAATGAACTCTGTATGCTTAGACTGGGAATGAACTCCGTATGCCTAAGTAAACCCACGAAACGAGCGTACAGGCGCTCAGCTGGCTAGAGGGGCGGGATGCGCAAGTCGAGGATCGGTCGGGTCCCCCTCTGCGTGCTGTCGATCCTGTTGTCATAACCCTCGGTCCGGTCCGATCTTAGACTGGAAATGAACTCCGTATGCCTAAGCCAACCAACAAAATGAGTGGACGGGCGGGCACTATGTCAGCCAGAGAGACGGGATGCGCAAGCCGTGGATCGATAGGGTGGCAAGTGTGTTTAGGCACATCTTCATATTTCTACGTGCCAATGCCATTTTTATGGCTTGTAAATTCATACAATGGTCCCTTAAGACTTCACGTGAAGTTTCATGGCAAGACGACTCGTTTTTCTATTTTTCATGATTTTTGAAACTTTTTACGGTTCGGGATTTTTTGAAACTTTTTACGGAAAGAGTTTTGGCCCAAACATGGTAGACGTGATCCTTGTATTTTTGTTGGCATGCACAAAAAAAATCAGCTAAAAACTCAAAGTGTACAAGATTTCGTGACCATTTGAAAAAAGTGTCCCCATTTCAGACTCTTTAATGGCTACTGGCAGCAAACCTGTAAAATCTCAAATGCTCTTTAAAGGGGTGTGAGTTCTTGAAGTTTGATGAGGGATAGGGGGCCAATATAAGGGCCAAATACCAGCACCCATTGCACATCATCTGCGCACACCCCCTGGCCCCCCCGATCGCCGGAACCCCAATGCCGCAGGTCAGGTTCTCCGGCGATGCTCCGGCGATGGTGCCCCGACGAAGAAAAATGTGACACTAGCACATGCTCGAGCCCAGCATGTGCTGTCACTACGATCTGATTTTAGACTGGGAATGAACTCCGTATGCCTAAGTCAACCCACAAAACGAGCGTGCGGGGGCTTAGCCGGCCAGAGGGGCGGGATATGCAAGCCGAGTATCGACCGGGTGCCCCTATGTTCGGGATTTTCTAAAATTTTTTGGAAGGAGTTTTGGCCCCAAACTTGGTAGACGTGATCCTTGTATTTTTTTTGGCATGCACAAAAAAATTCAGCTAAAAACTCGAAGTGTACAAGATTTTGTGACCATTTGAAAAAAGTGTCCCCATTTCAGACACTTTAATGGCTACTGACAGTAAACCTGTATAGGGGGCCAATATAAGGGCTTTAATGGAGTGTCCCCATCTCAAATACTCTGTAATGGAGTGTGAGTTCTCAAGGTTTGATGAGGGATAGGGGGCCAATATAAGGGCCAAGTACCCGCACCCATCGCACATCATGTGCGCACACCCCCTCGGCCCCCCGATCACCGGAACCCCAATGTCGCTTGTCACATTCTCCGACGATGCTCCGGTGATGGTGACACGGTGAAGAAAAATACGACACCGACAAATGCCCGAGCCCAACATATGCTATCGCAACCCTCAGTCCGGTCTGATATTAGACTGGGAATGAACTCCGTATGCCTAAATCAACCCATGAAACGAGCGTGCGGGTGCTCAGCCGGCCAGAGGGGCAGGATGCTCAAGCCGAGGATCGACCGAGTCCCCCTCTACATGCTACCGATCCTACTATCGCAACCCTCAGTCCGGTCTGATATTAGACTGGGAATGAACTCCGTATGCCTAAGCCAACCGACAAAATGAGCGGGCGGGCAGGCAGGCACTACGCCGGCCAGAGAGACGGGGATACGCAAGCCGTGGATCGATAGGGTGGTAGGTGGGTTTAGGCACATCTTCATATTTCTATGTGCCAATGCCATTTTTACTTTCTGTAAATTCGTACAATGGTCCCTTAAGCCTTCACGTGAAGTTTCATGGCAAGACGACTCGTTTTCTATTTTTCACGATTTTTGAAACTTTTTGCGCTTTGGGATTTTTTAAAATTTTTTTGAAAGGATTTTTGGGCCAAACTTGGTAGACGTGATCCTTGTATTTTTGCTGGCATGCACAAAAAAATTTAGCTAAAAACTCGAAGTGTACAAGATTTTGTGACCATTTGAAAAAAGTGTCCCCATTTCAGACACTTTAACGACTGCTGGCAGCAAAACAGTAAAATCTCAAATGCTCTTTAAGGGGGTGTGAGTTCTCGAGGTTTGATGAGGGATAGGGGGCCAATATAAGGGCCAAGTACCAGCACCCATCGCACATCATGTGCGCACACCCCCTAGCCCCCCCGATCGTCAGAACCCCAATACCGCCGGTCAGGTTTTCCGGCGATGCTCCGGTGATGGTGCCCCGATGAAGAAAAATGCCCGAGCCCAGCATCTGCTGTCGCAACCCTAGGTTTGATCCGATCTTAGACTGGGAATGAACTCCTTATGCTTAAATTGGGAATGAACTTCTTATGCCTAAGTCAACCCACGAAACGAGCGTGCGGTTGCTCAACCGGCCAGAGGGGCGGGTTGAGCAAGCCGGGGATCGATCGGGTCCCCCTCTACGTGCTGTCGATCCTGCTACCTCAACCCTCAGTCTGGTCTAATCTTAGACTGGGAATGAACTCCGTATGCCTAAGAGAACCGACGAAACGAGCGGGCGGGCACTACGTCGGCCAGAGAGACGGGATGCGCAAGCCGTGGATCGATAGGGTGATAGGTGGGTTTAGGTACATCTTCATATTTCTGCATGCCAATGCCATTTTTATGGCTTGTAAATTCATACAATAGTCCTTTAAGCCTTCACGTGAAGTTTGATGGCAAGACGACTCGTTTTCTATTTTTCATGATTTTCAAAACTTTTTGCGGTTTGGGATTTTTTAAAATTTTTTCGGAAGGAGTTTTGGCCCCAAACTTGGTAGACATGATCCTTGTATTTTGGTTGGCCTGCACAAAAAAATTCAGTGAAAAACTCGAAGTGTACAAGATTTTGTGACCATTCGAAAAAAGTGTCCCCATTTTAGACACTTTAATGGCTACTGGCAGCAAACCTGTAAAGTCTCAAGTGGTCTTCAAGGGGGTGTGAGTTCTTGAGGTTTGATGAGGGATAGGGGGCCAATATAAAGGCCAAGTACCAGCACCCATCGCACATCATGTGCCCACACCCCCCGATCCTGCTGCCGCAACCCTCAGTCCGGTCTGATCATAGACTGGGAATGAACTCCGTATGCCTAAGCCAACCGACGAAATGAGTGGGCGGGCAGGTAGGCACTACATCGGCCAGAGAGACGGGGATGCGCAAGCCGTGGATCGATAGGGTGGTAGGTGGGTTTAGGCACATCTCCATATTTCTACGTGCGAATGCCATTTTTACTTTCTGTAAATTCATACAATGGTCCCTTAAGCTTTCACGTGAAGTTTCATGGCAAGACGACTCATTTTCTATTTTTCATGATTTTTGAAACTTTTTGCGATTCAAGATTTTTTAAAATTTTTTCGAAAAAATTTTTGGCCCCAAACTTGGTAGACATGATCCTTGTATTTTTGTTGGCATGCATAAAAAAATTCAGCTAAAAACTCGAAGTGTACAAGATTTTGTGACCATTTGAAAGAAGTGTCCCGATTTCAGACACTTTAATGGCTACTGGCAGCAAACCTGTAAAATCTCAAATGCTCTTTAAGGGGGTGTGAGTTCTCGAGGTTTGATGAGGGATAGGGGGCCAATATAAGGGCCAAGTACCAGCACCCATCGCACATCATGTGCGCACACCCCCCAGCCCCTCGATCGTCGGAACCCCAATGCAGTCGGTCAGGTTATCTGGCGACGCTCCGACGATGGTGCCCCGACAAAGAAAAATGCGGCACCAGCACAAGCCCGAGCCCAGCATGTGCTAACGCAACCCTCAGTTTGGTCTGATATTAGACTGGGGATGAACCTCCGTATTGCTTAGACTGGGAAATGAACTCCGTATGCCTAAGTCCAACCGCCGAAACGAGCTTGTGGGCGGCTCAGCCGACCAGAGGGGCGGGATGCACAAGCTGGGGATCGACCGAGTCCACCTCTGCGTGCTGTCGATCCTACTACCGTAACCCTCAGTCTGGTCAATCTTAGACTGGCAATGAACTCCGTATGCCTAAGCCAACCAACGAAACGAGCAGGCAGGCGGGCGGGCGGGCACTACGCCGGCCAGAGAGACGGGATCCGCAAGCCGTGGATCGATAGGGTGGTAGGTGGGTTTAGGTACATCTTCATATTTCTACGTGCCAATGCCATTTTTATGGCTTGTAAATTCGTATAATGGTCCCTTAAGCCTTCACGCGAAGTTTCATGGCAAGACGACTCGTTTTCTATTTTTCACGATTTTTGAAACTTTTTGCGGTTCGAGATTTTTTAAAATTTTTTCAAAAGGATTTTTGGCCCCAAACTTGGTAGACGTGATCCTTGTATTTTTTTTGGCATGCACAAAAAAATTCAGCTAAAAAATCGAAGTGTACAATATTTTGTGACCATTTGAAAAAAGTGTCCCCATTTCAGACAGTTTAATGGCTACTGGAAGCAAACCTGTAAAATCTCAAATGCTCTTTAAGGGGGTGTGAGTTCTTGAGGTTTGATGAGGGATAGGGGCCTAATATAAGGGCCAAGTACCAGCACCCATCGCACATCATGTGCGCACACCCCTCGGCCCCCTCGATCGTCGAAAACCCAATGCTGTCACTTAGGTTCTCTGACGATGCTTCGGCGATGCTCCGACGATGGTGCCTCGACGAAGAAAAATATGGCACCAACACTTGCTCGAGCCTAGCATGTGCTACCGCAATGCTCGGTCCGGTCCGATCTTAGACTGGGAATGAACTCCTATGCTTAGACTGGGAATGAACTCCGTATGCCTAAGTCAACCCATGAAACGATCGTGTGGCTGCTCAGCAGGCCAGAAGGGCGGGATGTGCAAGCTGGGGATCGGCCGGGTCCCCCTCTGCATGCTGCCGATCCTGCTGTCGTAACCCTTGATCTGGTCTGATCTTAGATTGGGAATGAACTCCGTATGCCTAAGCCAACCGATGAAACGAGCGGGCAGGCGGGCGGACAGGCACTACGTCGGCCAGAGAGATGAGATGCGCAAGCCGTGGATCGATAGGGTGGTAGGTGGGTTTAGGCACATCTTCATATTTCTATGTACCAATGCCATTTTTATGGCTTGTAAATTCATACAATGGTCCCTTAAGCCTTCACGTGAAGTTTCATGGCAAGACGACTCGTTTTCTATTTTTCACGATTTTTAAAACTTTTTGCGGTTCAGGATTTTTTAAAATTTTTTCGGAAGGATTTTTGGCCCCAAACTTGGTAGACGTGATCCTTGTATTTTTCTTGGCATGCACAAAAAAATTCAGCTAGAAACTCGAGGTGTACAAGATTTTGCGACCATTTGAAAAAAATGTCCCCATTTCAGACACTTTAATGGCTACTGGTAGCAAACCTGTAAAATCTCAAATGCTCTTTAAGGGGGTGTGAGTTCTCAAGGTTTGATGAAGGATAGGGGGCCAATATATGGGCCAAGTACCAGCACCCATCGCACATCGTGTGCGCACACCCCCCGGCCCCCTCAATCATCTAAACCCAATGCCGTTTGTCAGGTTCTTCGGTGATGCTCCGGCGATGCTCCGGCGATGGTGCCAGAGCGAAGAAAAATGCGGCACCAACACATGCTCGAGCCCAGCATGTGCTGCCACAACCCTCGGTCCGATCTGATCTTATACTGGGACTGAACTCCGTATGCTTAGACTGGGAATTAACTCCGTACGCCTAAGTCAACCCATGAAACGAGCGTACGGGTGCTCAGCGGGCCAGAGGGGCGGGATGCGCAAGCCGGGGATCGGCTGGGTCCCTCTCTATGTGCTACCGATCCTGCTGCCGCAACCCTCAGTCTGGTCTACGCAGGCAGGCGGGCGGGCAGGCGGGCGGGCACTAAACCGACCAAAGAGACGGGATGCGCAAGTCGTGGATCGATAGGGTGGTAGGTGGGCTTACGCACATCTTCATATTTCTGCATGCCAATGCCATTTTCATGGCTTGTAAATTCATACAATGGTCCCTTAAGCCTTCACGTGAAGTTTCATGGCAAGATGACTTGTTGTCTATTTTTCACGATTTTTGAAACTTTTTGCGGTTCAGGATTTTTTAAAATTTTTTCGGAAGGAGTTTTGGGCCCAAGCTTGGTAGACGTGATCCTTGTATTTTTGTTGGCATGCATAAAACAATTCAGCTAAAAACTTGAAGTGTACAAGATTTTGTGACTATTTGAAAAAAGTGTCCCCATTTCAGACACTTTAATGGCTACTGGCAGCAAACCTGTAAAATCTCAAATGCTGTTTAAGGGGGTGTGAGTTCTCGAGGTTTGATGAGGGATAGGGGGCCAATATAAAGGCCAAGTACCAGCACCCATCGCACATCATGTGCCCAAACCCCCCTGGCCCCCCCGATCACCGGAACCCCAATGCCGTCGGTCAGGTTCTCCGGTGATGCTCCGACGATGATGCCCGAGCCCAGCATGTGCTGCCACAACCCTCGGTCCGGTCCGATCTTAGATTGGGAATGAACTCCGTATGCTTAGACTGGGAATGAACTTCGTATGCGTAAGTCAAACCACGAAACAAGCATGCGGGCGCTCAGCTGGCCAGAGGGGCGGGATGCACAAGTCAGGGATCGACCGGGTCCCCCTCTGCGTGCTGGCGATCCTGCTGCCACAACCCTTGGTTCGGTCCGATCTTAGACTGGGAATGAACTCCGTATGCCTAAGCCAACTGACGAAACGAGTGGGCGGGTGGGTTGGCGGGCACTACGCCGGCCAGAGAGACGGGATGCACAAGCCGTGGATCGATAGGGTGGTAGGTGGGTATAGGCACATCTTCATATTTCTGTGTGCCATTGCCATTTTTATAGCTTGTAAATTCATACAATGGTCTCTTAAGCCTTCACGTGAACTTTCATGGCAAGTTGACTCGTTTTTTATTTTTCATGATTTTTGAAACTTTTTGCAGTTCAGGATTTTTTAAAATTTTTTCGGAAGGATTTTAGGCCCCAAACTTGGTAGACATGATCCTTTTATTTTCTTGGCATGCACAAAAAAATTCAGCTAAAAACGCGAAGTGTAAAAGATTTTGTGACCATTTGAAAAAAGTGTCCTCGTTTCAGACACTTTAATGGCTACTAGCAGCAAACCTGTAAAATCTCAAATGCTCTTTAAGGGGGTGTGAGTTCTCGAGCTTTGATGAGGGATAGGGGGCCAATATAAGGGCCAAGTACCAGCACCCATAGCACATCATGTGCGCACACCCCCCCGGCCCCCCCGATCGCCGGAACCCCAAGCTCGGGCATGTGTTGGTGCCACATTTTTCTTCGTCGGGGCACCATCACCGGAGCATCGACGGAGAACCTGACCGACGACATTGGTGTTCCGGCAATCGAGGGTGGCCGGGGGGGGTGTACACACATGATGTGCGATGGGTGCTGGTACTTGGCCCTTATATTGGCCCCCTATCCCTCATCAAACCTCGAGAACTCACACCCCCTTAAAGAGCATTTGAGATTTTACAGGTTTGCTGCCAGTAGCCATTAAAGTGTTTGAAATGGGGACACTTTTTTCAAATGGTCACAAAATCTTGTACACTCCGAGTTTTTAGCTGAAATTTTTTGTGCATGCCAACAAAAATACAAGGATCACGTCTACCAAGTTTGGGGCCAAAACTTCTTTCAAAAAAATTTTAAAAAATCCCCAACAACAAAAATTTTGAAAAGCATGAAAAATAAAAAACGAGTCATCTTGCCATGAAACTTCACGTGAAGGCTTAAGGGACCATTGTATGAATTTACAAGCCATAAAAATGGCATTGGAACAGAAAAATATGAAGATGTGCCTAAACCCACCTACCACCCTATCGATCCACGGCTTGCGTATCCCATCTCTCTGGCCGACGATGTGCCCGCCCAACCGCCCGCCCGCTCGTTTAGTCGGTTGGCTTAGGCATACGGAGTTCATTCCCAGTCTAAGATCAGACCGGACCAAGGGTTGCGGCAGCAGGATCGACAGCACGCAGAGGGGGACCGGGCCGATCCCCGGCTTGCGCATCCCGCCCCTCTGGCCGGCTGCACATCCGCACACTCGTTTCGTGGGTTGACTTAGGCATACGGAGTTAATTCCCAATATAAGCATACGGAGTTCATTCCCAGTCTAAGATCGGACTGGACCGAGGGTTACGGCAGCACATGCTGGGCTCGAGTATGTGTTGGTGTAGCATTTTTCTTCGTTTGGGCACCATCAACGGAGCATCGTCCAGAACCCGACTGGCGACATTGGGGTTCCGGCGATCGGGGGGGCCAGGGGGGTGTGCGCACATGATGTCCGTTGGGTGCTGGTACTTGGCCCTTATATTGGCCCCCTATCCCCCATCAAACCTCAAGAACTCACACCCCTTTAAAGAGCATTTTGAGATTTTACAGGTTTGCTGCCAGTAGCCAGTAAAGTGTCTGAAATGGGGACACTTTTTTTAAATGGCCACAAAATCTTGTACACTGCGAGTTTTTACCTGAAATTTTTTATGCATGCCAACAAAAATACAAGGATCATGTCTACCATGTTTGGGGCCAAAAATCCTTCTGAAAAAATTTTAAAAAATCCCGAACCGCAAAAAGTTTTGAAAATCGTGAAAATAGAAAACGAGTCGTCTTGCCATGAAACTGTACGTGAAGGCTTAAGGGACAATTGTATGAATTTACAAGAAATAAAAATGACATTGGCATGCAGAAATATGAAGATGTGCCTAAACCCACCTACCACCCTATCGTTCCACGGCTTGTGCATCCCGTCTCTCCGGCCGGCGTAGTGCTTACCCGCCCGCCCTCCCGCTCGTTTCGTCGATTGGCTTAGGCATACAGAGTTCATTCCCAGTCTAAGATCGGACCCGACCGAGGGTTACGACAGGAAGATCGGCACCATGCGGAGGGGGACCTGGCCGATCCCCGGCTTGCGCATCCCGCCCCTCTGGCCGGCTGAGCACCCGCACGCTCGTTTCGTGGGTTGACTTAGGCATACGGAGTTCATTCCCAGTCTAGGCATACAGAGTTCATTCTCAGTCTAAGATCAGACCAGACCGAGGGTTGCAACAGCACATGTTGGGTCGGGCATGTGTTGGTGCCACATTTTTCTTCGCCGGGGTACCATCACCGGAGCATCGCCGGAGAACCTGACCGGCGGCATTGGGGTTTCGACGATCGGGGGGGCCGGGGGGGTGTGCACACATGATGTGCGATGGGTGCTGGTACTTGGACCTTATATTGGCCCCCTATCCCTCATCAAACCTCAAGAACTCACACCCCCTTAAAGAGCATTTGAGATTTTACAGGTTTGCTGCCAGTAGCCATTAAAGTGTCTGAAAATGGGGACACTTTTTTCAAATGGTCACAAAATCTTGTACACTTCGAGTTTTTAGCTGAATTTTTTTGTGCATGCCAACAAAAATACAAGGATCACGTCTACCAAGTTTGTTTCCAAAACTCCTTCCAAAAAAATTAAAAAAAATGTTTAACCATAAAAAGTTTCAAAAATCGTGAAAAATAAAAAACGAGTCATCTTGCCATGAAACTTCACATGAAGGCTTAAGGGACCATTGTATGAATTTACAAGCCATAAAAATGGCATTGGCACGCAAAAATATGAAGATGTGCCTAAACCCACCTACCACCCTATCGATCCACGGCATGCATATCCCGTCTCTCTGGCCGACGTAGTGCCCGCTCAATCGCCCGCCCGCTCGTTTCGCCGGTTGGCTTAGGCATATGGAGTTTGTTCCTAGTCTAGGATCAGACCGGACCAAGGGTTGCGGCAGCAGGATTGGTAGGATGCAAAGGGGGACCCGATCGATCCCCGGCTTGCACATCCCGCCCCTCTGGCCGGCTGAGCACCCGCACGCTCGTTTCGTGAGTTGACTTAGGCATACGGAGTTCATTCCCAGTCTAAGATCAGACTGGACTGATGGTTTCGACGGCACATGCTGGGCTCGAGCCTGTGTTGGTGCAGCATTTTTCTTCATCCGAGCACCATCGTCGGAGCATCGCCGGAGAAAATGACCAGCGGCATTGGGGTTCTGACGATCGGGGGGATGGGGGTGTGCTCACATGATGTGCGTTGGGTGCTGGTACTTGGCCCTTATATTGGCCCCCTATCCCTCATCAAACCTCAAGAACTCACACCCCCTTAAAGAGCATTTTAGATTTTACAGGTTTGCTGCCAGTACCCATTAAAGTGTCTAAAATGGGGGCACTTTTTTGAAATGGTCACAAAATCATGTACACTTTGAGTTTTTAGCTGAATTTTTTTGTGCATGCCAAAAAAAGTACAAGGATCACGTCTACCAAGTTTGGGGCCAAAAATCCTTCCGAAAAAAGTTTAAAAAATCCCAAACCACAAAAAGTTTTGAAAATCGTGAAAAATAGAAAACGAGCTGTCTTGCCATGAAACTTCACGTGAAGGCTTAAGGGACCATTGTATGAATTTACAAGCCATAAAAATGGCATTGGCATGCAGAAATATGAAGATGTGCCTAAACCCACCTACCACTCTATCGATCCACGACTTGCGCATCCCGTCTCTTTGGTCGGTGTAGTGCCTGCCCGCCCACCCGCCCGCTCGTTTCGTCGGTTGGCTTAGGCATACAGAGTTCATTCCCAGTCAAAGATCAGACCAGACTGAGGGTTGCGGTAGCACATGTTGGGCATGGGCATGTGTTGGTGCCGTATTTTTCTTCACCGGGGCACCATCGTCGGATCATCGTCGGAGAACCTGACCGACGACATTGGGGTTCCGACGATCGGGGGGGCCGACGGGGTGTGCGCACATGATATGCGATGGGTGCTGGTACTTGGCCCTTATATTGGCCCCCTATCCCTTACCAAACCTCGAGAACTCACACCCCCTTAAAGAGCATTTGAGATTTTACAGGTTTACTGCCAGTAGCCACTAAAGTGTCTGAAATAGGGACACTTTTTTCAAATGGTCACAAAATCTTGTACACTTTGAGTTTTTAGCTGAATTTTTTTATGCAAGCCAACAAAAATAGAAGGATCACAACTGCCAAGTTTGGGTCCAAAACTCCATTCGAAAAAAGTTTAAAAAATCCCGAACCGTAAAAAGTTTTGAAAATCGTGAAAAATAGAAAATCAGTCGTGTTGCCATGAAACTTCACGTGAAGGCTTAAGGGCCATTGTATGAATTTACAAGCCAAAAAAATGGTATTGGCATGTAGAGTTATGAAGATGTGCCTAAAGCACACTACCACCCTATCGATCCACGGCTTGTGCATCCCATCTCTCTGGCCGGCGTAGTGCCCGTCCGCCTGCCCGCCCGTTCGTTTCGTCAGTTGGCTTAAGCATACAGAGTTCATTCCCAGTCTAAGATCTGACCATTGTATGAATTTACAAGCGATAAAAATGGCATTGGCACGTAGAAATATGAAGATGTGCCTAATCCCACCTGCCACCCTATCGATCCACGGCTTGCGTATCCTGCCTCTCAGGCCAACTAGTGCCCGCCCGCCCACCAGCTTGTTTCATCGGTTGGCTTAGGCATATGGAGTTCATTTCGAGTCTAAGATCGGACCAAACTGAAGGTTGCGATAGCAGGATCGATAGCACGCAGAGGGGGACCCGACTGATCCTCGGCTTGGGCATCCAGCCCCTCTAGTCTGCTGAGCGCCCGCACGCTCGTTTCGTGGGTTGACTTAGGCATACGGAGTTCATTCCCAGTCTAAGTTTGGACTGGACCGAGGGTTACGGTAGCACATGCTGGGCTCGAGCATGTGCTGGTGCCACATTTTTCTTCGCCGGGGCACCATCGCTGGAGCATCGCCGAAGAACCTGGCCGACGGCATTGGGGTTCTGACGATCGGGGGGGCCGAGGGGCGTGTGCGCACATGATGTGCGATGGGTGCAGGTACTTGGCCCTTATATTGGCCCCCTATCACTTATCAAACCTCGAGAACTCACACCCCTTAAAAAGCATTTGAGATTTTACAGGTTTGCTGCCAGTAGCCATTAAAGTGTCTGAAATGGGCACACTATTTTCAAGTGTTCACAAAATCTTGTAAACTTTGAGTTTTTAGCTGAATTTTTTTTTGCATGCCAACAAAAATACAAGGATCACATCAACCAAGTTTGGGGCCAAAACTCCGACCAAAAAAATTTAAAAAAATCTTGAACCGTAAAAAGTTTTGAAAATCGTGAAAAATAAAAAACGAGTGTCTTCCCATGAAACTTCACGTGAAGGCTTAAGGGACCATTGTATGAATTTACAAGCCATAAAAATGGCATTTGCACGCAGAAATATGAAGATGTGCCTAAACCCACCTACCACCCTATCGATCCACGGCTTGCGTATCCCGCCTCTCTGGCCGGCATAGTGCCCGCCCGTCCACCCTTCCGCCTGCTCGTTTCATCGGTTGGCTTAGGCATACGGAGTTCATTCCTAGTCTATGATCAAACCAGATCGAGGGTTACGGCAGCAGGATGGGCAGCACGCAGAGGGGGACCCGGCCGATCCCCTGCTTGTGCATCCCGCCCTTCTGGCCGGCTGAGTGCCCGCGCGCTCGTTTCGTGGGTTGACTTAGGCATACGGAGTTCATTCCCAGTATAAGCATACGGAGTTCATTCCCAGTCTAAGGTCGGATCAGATCGAGGGTTGAGGCAGAACATACTGGGCTAGGGCTTGTGCTGGTGCTGCATTTTTCTTCGTCGGGGCACCATCGCTGGAGCATCGCCAGAGAACCTGACCGGCGACATTGGGGTTCCGACAATCGGGGGGGCCGAGGGGGTGTGCGCACATGATGTGCGATGGGTGCTGGTACTTGGCCCTTATATTGGCCCCCTATTCCTCATCAAACCTTGAGAACTCACACCCCCTTAAAGAGCATTTGAGATTTTACAGGTTTGCTACCAGTAGCCACTAAAGTGTCTGAAATGGGGTCACTTTTTTCAAATGGTCACAAAATCTTGTACACTTCGAGTTTTTAGCTGAATTTTTTTGTGCATGCCAAAAAAAATACAAGGATCATGACTACCAAGTTTGGGGCCAAAAATCCTACCAAAAAAATTTTAAAAAATCTCGAACCGTAAAAAGTTCTGAAAATCGTGAAAAATAGAAATTGAGTCATCTTGCCATGAAACTTCACATGAAGGCTTAAGGGACAATTGTACGAATTTACAAGCCATAAAAATGGCATTGGCACGCAGAAATATGAAGATGTGCCCAAACCCACCAACCACCCTATCGATCCATGGCTTGCGCATTCCGCCTCTCTGGCCGACGTAGTGCCCGCCTGCCCGCCCGTCCGCCCACTCGTTTCATCGGTTGGCTTAGGCATACGGAGTTCATTCCCAGTCTATAATCAGACCGAATCAAGGGTTACGGTAGTAGCATGGGCAGCACGCAAAGGGGGACCTGGCCGATCCCCTGCTTGCACATCCCACCCTTCTGGCCGGCTGAGTGCCCGCACGCTCATTTCGTGGGTGTGTGCGAACATGATGTGCGATGGGTGCTGGTTCTTGGCCCTTATATTGGCCCCCTATCCCTCATCAAACCTTGAGAACTCACACCCCCTTAAAGAGCATTTGAGATTTTACAGGTTTGCCGCCAGTAGCCATTAAAGTGTCTGAAATGGGGACACTTTTTTCAAATGGTCACAAAATCTTATACACTTCGAATTTTTAGCTGAATTTGTTTGTGCATGCCAACAAAAATACAAGGATCATGTCTACCGAGTTTGGGACCAAAACTCCTTCTGAAAAAATTTTAAAAAATCCCAAACCGTAAAAACTTTCAAAAATCATGAAAAATAGAAAACGAGTCATCTTGCCATGAAACTTCACGTGAAGGCTTAAGGGACCATTGTATGAATTTACAACCCATAAAAATGGCATTGGCATGCAGAAATATGAAGATGTGGCTAAACCCACTTACCACCCTATCGATCCACGGCATGCAAATCCTGTCTCTCTGGCCGGCATAGTGCCCCCCACCCGCCCGCCCGTTCGTTTCGTCGGTTGGCTTAGGCACACGGAGTTCATTCCCAGTCTAAGATCAAACCAGACCGAGGGTTACAGTAGCAGGATCGACAGTACGCAGAGGGGGACCTGACCGATCCTCGGCTTGCGCATCCCGCCTCTCTGGCCGACTGAGCGCCCACAAGCTCGTTTCGTGGGTTGACTTAGGCATACGAAGTTCATTCCCAATCTAAGCATACGGAGTTCATTCCCAGTTTAAGATCAGACTAGACCGAGGTTTACGGCAGCACATGTTGGGCTCGGGCATGTGCTGGTGCCACATTTTTCTTCACCGGGGCACCATCGTCGGAGAACCTGATCGGCGGCACTGGGGTTCCGACGATCGGAGGGGCCGGGGGGGTGTGCGCACATGATGTGCGATGGGTGCTGGTACTTGGCCCTTACATTGGCCCCCTATCCCTCATCAAACCTCAAGAACTCACACCCCCTTAAAGAGCAATTGAGATTTTATAGGTTTGCTGCCAGCAGCCATTAAAGTGTCTAAAATGGGGACACTTTTTTCAAATGGTCACAAAATCTTGTACACTTCGAGTTTTTAGCTGAATTTTTTCATGCATGCCAACAAAAAAACAAGGATCACGTCTACCAAGTTTGCGGCCAAAACTGCTAAAAGTTTCAAAAATTGTGAAAAATAGAAAATGAGTCGTCTTGCCAGGAAACTTCACGTGAGGGCTCAAGGGACCATTGTATGAATTTATATGCCATAAAAATGGCATCGGCATGTAGAAATATGATGATGTGCCTAAACCCGACCGCTCCCCAGCTTACGCATCTCGCCCCTCTGGCCGGCTGAGCACCCGCACGCTCGTTTCATGGGTTGACTTAGGCATACAGAGTTCATTCCCAGTCTAAGCATACAGAGTTCATTCCCAGTCTAAGATGGGACCGGACCGAGGGTTGCGGCAGCACATGCTGGGCTCGAGCATGTGCTAGTGCTGCATTTTTCTTCGTTGGGGCACCATCGCCGTAGCATCACCGAAGAACCTGACCGGCGGCATTGGGGTTCCGATGATCGGGGGGGACGGGGGGGGTGTGCGCACATGATGTGGGAAGGGTGCTGGTTCTTGGCCCTTATATTGGCCCCCTATCCCTCATCAAAGCTCGAGAACTCATGTCCCCTTCAAGAGCCTTTGAGATTTTACAGGTTTGCTGCCAGTAGCCATTAATGTGTCTAAAATCGGGACATTTTTTTCAAATGGTCACCAAATCTTGTACACTTCGAGTTTGTAGCTGAATTTTTTTATGCATGCCAACAAAAAAACAAGGATCACGTCTACCAAGTTTGCGACGAAAACTACTTCCAAAAAAATTTTTAAAAATCCTGAACCGTAAAATGTTTCAAAAATCATGAAAAATAGCAAAGGAGTCGTCTTGCCATGGAACTTCACGTGAAGGCTTAAGGGACCATTGTATGAATTTACAAGATATAAAAATGGCATTTGGGGACACTTTTTTCATAAGGTCACAAAATTTTGTACACTTCGAGTTTTTAGCTGAATTTTTTTGTGCATGCCAACAAAAATACAAGGATCACGTCTACCAAGTTTGGGTCCAAAACTCCTTCCGAAAAAATTTTAAAAAATCCCGAACCTTAAAAAGTTTTGAAAATCGTGAAAAATAGAAAATGAGTCGTCTTGCCGTGAAACTTCATGTGAAGGCTTAAGGGACCATTGTATGAATTTACAAGCCATAAAAATGGCATTGGGATGCAGAAATATGAAGATGTGCTTAAACCCACCTACCACCCTCTCGATCCACGGCTTGCGCATCCCGTCTCTCTGGCCGACGTAGTTCCCGCCCGCCCGCCCACACACTCGTTTCATCAGTTGGCTTAGGCATACAGAGTTTATTCCCAATCTAAAATCAGGCCAAATCAAGGGTTGCGACAGTAGGATCGGTAGCACGTAGAGTGGGACCCGATCGATCCCCGGCTTGCGCATCCCACCACTCTGGCCCGCTGAGCGCCCGCACGCTTATTTTGTGGGTTGACTTAGCCTTACGGAGTTCATTCCCAGTCTAAGATCAGATCGGACCTAGGGTTGCGGTAGCACATGCTGGGCTCGGTCATGTGCTGGTGCCGCATTTTTCTTCGTCGGGGCACCATCGCCAGAGCATCGTCGGAGAACCTGACCGGCAGCATTGGGGTTCCGACGATCGGGAGGGCCTGGGGGGTGTGCGCACATGATGTGCGATGGGTGCTGGTTCTTGTTCCTAAAATTGGCCCCCTATCCCTCATCAAACCTCGAGAACTCACACCCCCTTAAAGAGCATTTGAGATTTTACAGGTTTGCTGCCTGTAGCCATTAAAGTGTCTGAAATGGGGACACTTTTTTCAAATGGTCACAAAATCATGTACACTTCGAGTTTTTAGCTGAATTGTTTTGTGCATGCCAACAAAAATACAAGGATCATGTCTACCAACTTTGGGGCCAAAACATTTTTCGAAAAAATTTTAAAAAATCTCAAACTGTAAAAAGTTTCAAAAATCGTGAAAAATAGAAAACGAGTTGTCTTGCCATGAAACTTCACGTGAAGGCTTAAGGGACCATTGTATGAATTTACAAGACATAAAAATGGCATTGGCACGTAGAAATATGAAGATGTGGCTTGCGCATCCCATCTCTCTAGCCGACGTAGTGCCCGCCCACCCACACGCTCGTTTTGTCGGTTGGCTTAGGCATACGGAGTTCATTCCCAGTCTAAGCATACGGAGTTCATTCCCAGTCTAAGCATACGGAGTTCATTCCCAGTTTAAGATCGGACTGGACCGAGGGTTGCGGCAGCACATGCTGGGCTCGGGCATGTGTTGGTGCCACATTTTTCTTCGTCGGGGCACAATCGTCGGAGCATCACCGAAGAAACTGATAGGCGGCATTGGGGTTCCGGTGATCGGGGGGGCCGGGGGGGTGTGCGTACATGATGTGCGATGGATGCTGGTACTTGGCCCTTATATTGGCCCCTTATTCGTCATCAAACCTCGAGAACTCACACCCCCTTAAAGAGCATTTGAGATTTTACAGGTTTGCTGCCAGTAGCCATTAAAGTGTCTGAAATGGTGACACTTTTTTCAAGTGGTCATAAAATCTTGTACACTTCGAGTTTTTAGCTGAATTGTTTTGTGCTTGCCAACAAAATTACAAGGATCACGTCTACCAAGTTTGGGGCCAAAAATCCTTCCGAAAAAATTTTAAAAAATTCCCGAACCATAAAAAGTTTCAAAAATCATGAAAAATAAAAAATGAGTCGTCTTGCCATGAAACTTCACGTGAAGGCTTAAGGGACCATTGTATGAATTTACAAGCCATAAAAATGGCATTGGCACGCAGAAATATGAAGATGTGCCTAAACCCACCTACCACCCTATCGATCCACGGCTTGTGCATCCCGTCTATCTGACCAGTGTAGTGCCAGCCCGCCTGCCCGCCCGCTCGTTTCGTCGGTTGGCTTAGGCATATGGAGTTCATTCCCAGTATAAGATTGGACCGGACCAAGGGTTGCGCCAGCAGGATCGGCAACACGTGGAGGGGGACCCGGTCGATCCCCGGCTTGCGCATCCCGCCCCTCTAGCCGGCTGAGCACCCGCCCACTCGTTTCGTGGGTTGACTTAGGAATGTAGAGTTCATTCCCAGTCCAAGATCGGATCAGATCGAGGGTTGTGACAGCACATGCTGGGCTTGGGCATGTGTCGGTGCTGCATTTTTCTTCGTCGAGGCACCATCTCCGGATCATCACCGGAGAACCTGATCAACGGCAATGGGGTTCCGGCAACCGGGGGGGCTGGGGGGTGTGCACACATGATGTGCGATGGGTGCTGGTACTTGGCCCTTATATTGGCCCCCTATCCATCATCAAACCTCAAGAACTCACACCCCCTTAAAGAGCATTTGAGATTTTATAGGTTTGCTGCCAGTAGCCATCAAAGCGTCTAAAATGGGGACACTTTATTCAAATTGTCACAAAATCTTGTACATTTTAAGCTTTTAGCTGAATTTTTTTGTGCATGCCAAAAAAAATACATGGATCACGTCTACCAAGTTTGGGGCCAAAAATCCTTCCGAAAAAATTTTAAGAAATCCCGAACCACAAAAAGTTTCAAAAATCATGAAAAATAGAAAACGAGTCGTCTTGCCATCAAACTTCACGTGAAGCCTTAGGGGACCATTGTATGAATTTACAAGCTATAAAAATGGCATTGGCAGGGAGAAATATGAGGATGTGCCTAAACCCACCTACCACCTCATCGATCCACAACTTGCGCATCCCATCTTTCTGGCCGGTATAGTGCCCGCCCGCCCACCCGCCCACTAATTTCATCGGTTGGCTTAGGCATACGAAGTTCGTTCCCAGCCTAAGATCAGATCGGATCGAGGGTTGCGGCAGTAGGATCGGTAGCACACAGAGGGGGACCCGATTGATCCCCGACTTACGCATCTCGCCCTTCTGGCCGGTTGAGCACCCGCACGCTTGTTTCATGGGTTGGCTTAGGCATATAGAATTCATTCCCAGTCTAAGCATACGGAGTTCATTCCCAGTCTAAGATCGGACCGAATTGAGGGTTGCGATAGCACATGCTGTTCTCAGGCATGTGTTGGTGCCGCATTTTTCTTCGTCGGGGTACCATCGTTGGAGCATCGCCGGAGAACCTGACCGACGGCATTGGGGTTCCGGCGATCGGGGGGGCCGGGGTGGTGTGCGCACATGATGTGCAATGGGTACTGGTACTTGGCCCCTATATTGGCCCCCTATCCCTCATCAAACCTCAAGAACTCACACCCCTTTAAAGAGCATTTCAGATTTTACTGGTTTGCTGCCAGTAGCCATTAAAGTGTCTGAAATGGGGACACTTTTTTGAAATGGTCACAAAATCTTGTACACTTCGAGTTTTTAGCGAAATTTTTTTGTGCATGCCAAAAAAAATACAAGGATCACGTCTACCAAGTTTGGGGCCAAAACTCCTTCTAAAAAAATTTTAAAAAATCCTGAACAGTAAAAAGTTTTAAAAATCGTGAAAAGTAAAAAACGAGTCGTCTTGCCATGAAACTTCGCGTGAAGGCTTAAGGGACCATTTTATAAATTTACAAGCTGTAAAAATGGCATTGGCATGCAGAAATATGAAGATGTGCCTAAACCCACCTACCACCCCATCGATCCACGGCTTACGCATCCCGTCTCTCTGGCTGGCGTAATGCCCGCCCACTCGCCCGTCTGCTCGTTTTGTCGGTTGGTTTAGGCATACGGAGTTCATTCCCAGTCTAAGATCAGACCAGACTGAGGGTTTCGGCAGCAGGATTGGTAGCACGCAGAGGGGGACCCGACCGATCCCCGGCTTGCCCATCCCGCCCCTCTGCCCAATTGAGTACCCGCACGCTTGTTTCGTGGGTTGACTTAGGCATACGGAGTTCATTCCCAGTCTAAGTATACGGAGTTCATTCCCAGTCTAAGATTGGACCAGACCGAGGGTTACAGCAGCAAATGCTGGGCTCGAGCATGTCTTGGGGCCGCATTTTTCTTCGCCGGGGCACCATCGGCAGAGCATCGTCGGAGAACCTGACCGATGGCATTGGGGTTCCGACGATCGGGGGGGCCGGGGGGTGTGCGCACATGATGTGCGATGGGTGCTGGTACTTGGCCCCTATATTGGCCCCCTATCCCTCTTCAAACTTCGAGAACACACACCCCCTAAAGTGCATTTGAGATTTTACAGGTTTGCTGCCAGTAGCCATTAAAGTGTCTGAAATAGGGACACATTTTTCAAATGGTCACAAAATCTTGTACACTTCGAGTTTTTAGCTGAACAGTTTTGTGTATGCCAACAAAAATACAAGGATCACGTCTACCAAGTTTGGGGCCAAAACATTTTCCGAAAAAATTTTAAAAAATCTCGAACCGCAAAAAGTTTCAAAAATCGTGAAAAATAGAAAACAAGTCATCATGCGATGAAACTTCACATGAAGGCTTAAGGGACCATTGTATGAATTTACAAGCCATAAAAATGGCATTGGCACATAGAAATATGAAGATGTGGCTTGCGCATCCTGTCTCTCTAGCCGGCGTAGTGCCCGCCCACCCGCACGCTCGTTTCGTCGGTTGGCTTAGGCATAGCACATGCTGGGCTCAGGCATGTGTTGGTGCCGCATTTTTCTTCACCTGGGCACCATCGTCGGAGCATCACCGGAGAACCTGACAGGCGGCATTGGGGTTCCGGCGATCGAGGGGGCCGAAGGGGGTGTGCGCACATGATGTGCGATGGGTGCTGGTACTTGGCCCGTATATTGGCCCCCTATCCCTCATCAAACCTCGAGAACTCATACCCTCTTAAAGGGCATTTGAGATTTTACAGGTTTGCTGCCAGTAGCCATTAAAGTGTCTGAAATTGGGACATTTTTTTCAAATGGTCACAAAATCTTGTACACTTCAAGTTTTTAGCTGAATTGTTTTGTGCATGCCAACAAAAATACAAGGATCACGTCTACCAAGTTTGGGGCCAAAACTCCTTCCGAAAAAATTTTAAAAAATTCTCGAACAATAAAAAGTTTCAAAAATCGTGAAAAATAAAAAATGAGTCGTCTTGCCATGAAACTTCACGTGAAGGCTTAAGGGACCATTGTATGAATTTACAACGATAAAAATGGCATTGGCACACAGAAATATGAAGATGTGCCTAAACCCACCTACCACCCTATCAATCCACGGCTTGCGCATCTCGTCTCTCTGGCCGGCGTAGTGCCCGCCCGCCCGCTCGCCTGTCCGCTCGTTTCGGTGGTTGGCTTAGGCATACGGAGTTCATTCACAGTCTAAGATCGGATCCGATTGAGGGTTGCGGTAGTAGGATCGTTAGCACGTAGAGGGGGACTCGGTCGATCCCCGGCTTGCCCATCTCGCCCCTCTGGCCGACTGAGACCCGCACGCTCATTTCGTGGGTTGACTTAGGCATACGGAGTTCATTCCCAGTCTAAGCATACGGAGTTCATTCCCAGTCTAAGATCGAACTGGACCGAGGTTTACGACAGCACATGCTGGGCTCGAGCATGTGCTAGTGCTGCATTTTTCTTCGTCGGGGCACCATCATCGGAGCATCATCGGAGAACCTGATCGGTGGCATTGGGGTTCCGACGATCGGGGGGACCGGAGGGTGTGCGCAGCTAATGTGCGATGGTGCCGGTACTTTGCCCTTATGTTGGCCCCTATCCCTCATCAAACCTCGAGAACTCACACCCCCTTAAAGAGCATTTGAGATTTTACAGGTTTGCTGCCAGTAGCCATTAAAGTGTCTGAAATTGGGACACTTTTTTCAAATGGTCACAAAATCTTTTACACTTTGAGTTTTTAGTTGAATGTTTTTATGCATGCCAACAAAATATACAAGGATCACGTCTACCAAGTTTGGGGCAAAAACTCCTTTCAAAAAAATTTTAAAAAATCTCGAACCGTAAAAAGTTTTGAAAATCGTGAAAAATAGAAAACGAGTCATCTTGCCATGAAACTTCACGTGAAGGCTTAAGGGACCATTGTATGAATTTACAAGCCATAAAAATGGCATTGGCATGCAGAAATATGAAGATGTGCCTAAAGCCACCTACCACCTTATCGATCCACGGCTTGCGCATCCCGTCTCTCTGGCCGGCGTAGTGCCCGCCCGCCCACCCGCCTGCTCATTTCGTCGGTTGGCTTAGGCATATAGAGTTCATTCCCAGTCTCAGATCAGACCAGACTGAGGTTTGTGGCAGCAGGATCGGCAGCACGCAGAGGGGGCCCCGATCGATCCCCGGCTTGCGCATCCCGCCCCTCTGGCCGGCTGAGCGCCCGTACGCTCGTTTCGTGGGTTGACTTAGGCATACGGAGTTCATTCCCAGTCTAAGCATACGGAGTTCATTCCCCGTCTAAGACCAGATCAGACCAAGGGTTGCGCCAGCACATGCTGGGCTCGGGCATGTGTTGGTGTCGCATTTTTCTTCGCCGAGGCACCATCGCTGGAGCATCGTCGGAGAACCTGACCGACGGCATTGGGGTTCCGGCGATCGGGGGGGCCAGGGGGTGTGCGCACATGATGTACGATGGGTGCTGGTACTTGTCCCTTATATTGGCCCCCTATCCCCCATCAAACCTCGAGAACTAACACCCCCTTAAAGAGCGTTTGAGATTTTACAGGTTTGCTATCGGTAGCCATTAAAGTGTCTGAAATGGGGACACTTTTTTCAAATGGTCATAAAATCTTGTACACTTTGAGTTTTTGGCTGAATTGTTTTTGTGCATGCCAACAAAAATACAAGGATCACGTCTACCAAGTTTGGGGCCAAAATTCCTTCCGAAAAAATTTTAAAAAATCTCAAACCGTAAAAAGTTTCAAAAATCATGAAAAATAGAAAACGAGTTGTCTTGCCATAAAACTTCACTTGAAAGCTTAAGGGACCATTGTATGAATTTACAAGCCATAAAAAGTGTCATTGGTGCGCAGAAATATGAAGATGTGCCTAAACCCACCTACCATTCTATCGATCCATGACTTGTGCATCCTGTCTCTCTGGCCGACGTAGTGCCCACCCGCCCGCACGTTTCGTCGGTTGGCTTAGGCATATGGAGTTCATTCCCAATCTAAGATCGGACCGGATCGAGGGTTGCGGTAGTAGGATCGGCAACACGTAGAGGGGGACCTGACCGATCTCCGGCTTGCGTATCCTGCCCCTTTGGCCGGCTGAGCACCCGTATGCTCGTTTCGTGGGTTGACTTAGGCATACGGAGTTCATTCCCTGTCTAAGCATACGGAGTTCATTCGCAGTCTAAGATCAGACGGGACTGAGGGTTGCGACAGCACATGCTGGGCTCGGGCATGTGTTGGTGCCGCATTTTTCTTCATCGGGGCACCATCGTCGAAGCATCGCCGGAGAACCTGACCGACGACTTTAGGGTTCCGACGATTGGGGCGGCCGGGGGGGTGTTCGCACATGATGTGCAATGGGTGCTCGTACTTAGCCCTTATGTTGGCCCCCTATCCCTCATCAAACCTCGAGAACTCACACCCCCTTAAAGAGCATTTAAGATTTTACAGGTTTGCTGCCAGTAGCCATTAAAGTGTCTAGAATGGGGACACTTTTTTCAAATGGGCATAAAATCTTGTACACTTCGAGTTTTTAGCTGAATTTTTTTGTGCATGCCAAAAAAAATACAAGGATCACACCTAAAAAGTTTGGGGCCAAAACTCCTTCTGAGAAAATTTTAAAAAATCTCGAACCGTAAAATTTTCAAAAATCGTGAAAAATAAAAAACGAGTCGTCTTGCCATGAAACTTCACGTGAAGGCTTAAGGGACCATTGTATGAATTTACAAGCCATAAAAATGGCATTCACATGCAGAAATATGAAGATGTGCCCAAACCCACTTACCACCCTATCGATCCATGGCTTGCGCATCCTGTCTCGCTGGCCGACGTAGTGCCGGCGCGCCCGCCTGCCCGCTCGTTTCATCGGTTGGCTTAGGCATACGGAGTTCATTCCCAATCTAAGATCAGACTGGACCGAGGGTTACAGCAGCAGAATCGACAGCAAGTAGAGGAGGACCCGGTCGATCCCCGGCTTGCGCATCCCGCCCCTATGGCAGGTTGAGCGCCCGCACGCTCGTTTCATGGGTTGACTTAGGCATACGGAATTCATTCCCAGTCTAAGCATATGGAGTTCATTCCCAGTGTAAGATCGGACAAGATCAAGGGTTGTGGCAGCACATGCTAGGCTCGGGCATGTGCTGGTGCCGTATTTTTCTTCGTCGGGGCACCATTGCCGGAGCATCGCCGGAGAACCTGACCGGCGGCTTTGGGGTTCCGACGATCGGGGGGGCCGGGGGGTGTGCGCACATGATGTGCGATGGGTGCTGGTACTTGGCCCTTATATTGGCCCCCTATCCCTCATCAAACCTCGAGAACTCACACCCCCTTAAAGTGCATTTGAGATTTTACAGGCTTGCTGCCAGTAGCCATTAAAGTGTTAGAAATGGGGACACTTTTTTCAAATGGTCACAAATTCTTGTACACTTCGAGTTTTTAGCTGAATTTTTTTGTGCATGCCAAAAAAAATACAAGGATCATGTCTACCAAGTTTGGGGCCCAAACTCCTTCCGAAAAAATTTTACAAAATCTCGAACCACAAAAAGTTTTGAAAATCGTAAAAAATAGAAAATGAGTCGTCTTGCCATGAAACTTCACGTGAAGGCTTAAAGGACCATTTTATGAATTTACAAGCTATAAAAATGGCATTGGCATGCAGAAATATGAAGATGTGCCCAAACCCACCTACAAACCTATCGATCTACGGCTTGCGCATCCCGTCTCTCTGGCCGACATAGTGCCCGCTCGCCCGCTCATTTCGTCGATTGGCTTAGGCATACGAAATTCATTCCCAGTCTAAGATCGGACCAGACCAAGGGTTACGATAGTAGGATCGACAACACGCAGAGGGGGACTCGATCGATCCTCGGCTTGCGCATCTCGCCCCTCTGGCCTGCTAAGCGCCCGTACGCTTGTTTCGTGGTTGACTAGGCATACGGAGTTCATTCCCAGTCTAATATCAGACTAGATCGAGGGTTGCGGCAGCACATGCTGGGCTTGGGCATGTGCTGGTGCCATATTTTTCTTCGCCGGGGCACCATTGCCAGAGCATCATCGAAGAACCTGACCGACGGCATTAGGGTTTCGGTGATCAGGGGGGCCGGGGGGGTGTGCGCACATGATTTGCGATGGGTGCTGGTACTTGACCCTTATATTGGCACCCTATCTCTCATCAAACCTCGAGAACTCACACCCCTTTAAAGAGCATTTGAGATTTAACAGGTTTGCTGCCAGTAGGCTAGGAATTTTTAGCTGAATTTTTTTGTGCATTCCAACAAAAATACAAGGATCACGTCTACCAAGTTTGGGCCCAAAACTACTTTTGAAAAAATTTAAAAAAATCCCAAACCGTAAAAAGTTTCAAAAATCGTGAAAAATAGAAAACAAGTCATCTTGCCATGAAACTTCACGTGAAGGCTTAAGGGACCATTGTATGAATTTACAAGCCATAAAAATGGCATTGGCATGCAGAAATATGAAGGTGTGCCTAAACCCACCTACCACCCTATCCCGTCTCTTTGGCCGACGTAGTGCCCGCCCACCCGCTCGTTTCGTCGGTTAACTTAGGCATACGGAGTTCATTCCCAGTTTAAAATCGAACTGGACTGAGGGTTACGACAGCACATGCTGGGCTCGGGCATGTGCTGGTGCCGTATTTTTCTTCGTCGGAGAACCTGACTGACGGTATTGGGGTTCCGATTATAGAGGGGGCCGAGGGGGGTGTGCGCACATGATGTGCAATGGGTGCTGGTACTTGGCCCTTATATTGGCCCCCTATCACTCATCAAACCTTGAGAACTGACACCCCCTTAAAAAGCATTTGAGATTTAATAGGTTTGCTGCCAGTAGCCATTAAAGTGTCTGAAATGGGGACACTTTTTTAAAATGGTCACAAAATCTTGTACACTTCGAGTTTGTAGCTGAATTTTTTTTTGCATGCCAAGAAAAATACAAGGATCAAGTCTACCAAGTTTGGGGCCAAAACTCCTTCCAAAAAATTTTAAAAAATCCTGAACCACAAAAAGTTTCAAAAATCGTGAAAAATAGAAAACGAGTCATCTTGCCATGAAACTTCACGTGAAGGCTTAAGGTACCATTGTATGAATTTACAAGCCATAAAAATGGCATTGGCATGCAAAAATATGAAGATGTACCTAAACCCACCTACCACCCTATCGATCCACGGCTTACACATCCCGCCTCCCTGGCCAATGTAGTGCACGCCTGCTCGTTTCGTCGGTTGGCTTCAGCATAGGAGTTCATTCCCAGTCTAAGATCGGACCGGACTAAGGGTTGCAATAGCAGGATCGACAGCACGCAGAGGGGGACTCGGCCAATCCCCGTCTTGCGCATCTCGCCCCTCTAGCCGACTGAGCGCCCGCACGCTCGTTTCGTGGGTTGACTTAGGCATACGTAGTTCATTCCCAGTCTAAGCATACAGAGTTCATTCCCAGTCTAAGATCAGACCAGACCGAGGGTTGCGACAGCACATGCTGGGCTCGGGATGTGCTGGAGCTGCATTTTTCTTTGTCGGAGAACCTGACCGATGGCATTGGGGTTCCGACGATAGAAGGGGTCGGGGGGTGTGCGCACATGATGTGCGATGGGTGCTGGTCTTGTCCCTTATATTGGCCCCCTATCCCTCATCAAACCTCGAGAACTCACACCCCCTTAAAGAGCGTTTGAGATTTAACAGGTTTGCTGCCAGTAGCCATTAAAGTGTCTGAAATGGGGACACTTTTTTCAAATGATCACAAAATCTTGTACACTTCGAGTTTTTAGCTGAATTTTTTTATGCATGCCAACAAAAATACAAGGATCACGTCGACCAATTTTGGGGCCAAAACTCATTCTGAAAAAATTTTAAAAAATCCAAAACCGTAAAAAGTTTTGAAAATTGTGAAAAATAGAAAACCAGTCGTCTTGCCATGAAACTTCACGTGAAGGCTTAAGGGACCATTGTATGAATTTAGAAGCCATAAAAATGGCATTGGTGCCCAGAAATATGAAGATGTGCCTAAACCCACCTACCACCCTATCGATCCATGGCTAACGCATCCCGCCTCTTTGGCCGACGTAGTGCCCACCCGTCCGCCCTCCCGCTCGTTTCGTCGGTTGGCTTAGGCATACAGAGTTCATTCCTAGTCTAAGATCGGAATGAATCGAGGGTTGTGGCAGCAGGATCAACAGCATGTGGAGAGGGAGCTAGCCAATCCTCGGCTTGCGCATCCCAACCCTCTGGCCGACTGAGCGCCCGCATGCTCATTTCATGGGTTGACTTAGGCATACGGAGTTCATTCCCAGTCTAAGCATACGAAGTTCATTCCCAGTCTAAGATCAGATCAGATCGGGGTTGCGACAGCACATGCTAGGCTGGGGCATGTGCTGGTGCCACATTTTTCTTCACCAGGGCACCATCACCGGAGCATCTCGGAGAACCTGACCGGCGACGTTGGGGTTCCGATGATCAAGGGGGCCGGGGGGTGTGCGCACATGATGTGTGATGGGTGCTAGTACTTGGCCCTTATATTGGCCCCATATCCCTCATCAAACTTTAAGAACTCACACCCCCTTTAAAGAGCATTTGAGAATTTATAGGTTTGCTGCCAGTAGCCATTAAAGTGTCTAAAATGAGGACACTTTTTTCAAATGGTCACAAAATCTTGTACACTTTGAATTTTTAGCTGAATTTTTTTGTGCATGCCAATAAAAATACAAGGATCACGTCTACCAAGTTTGGGGCCAAAAATGCTTCTGAAAAAATTTTAAAAAATCCTGAACCGCAAAAAGTTTCAAAAATCATGAAAAATAGAAAACGAGTCGTCTTGCCATGAAACTTCATGTGAAGGCTTAAGGGGCCATTGTATGTATTTACAAGCCATAAAAATGACATTGGCACGCAGAAATATGAAGATGTGCCTAAACCCACCTACCACCCTATCGATCCACGGCTTGCGCATCCCGTCTCTCTGGCCGGCGTAGTGCCCGCCCGCCCACCCACTCGTTTTGTCAGTTGGCTTAGGCATACGGAGTTCATTCCCAGTCTATGATCGGACCAGACTAAGGGTTGTGACAGCAGGATCGACAGCACGCAGAGGGGGACCCGGTCGATCCCCGGCTTGCGCATCTCGCCCCTTTTGTCAGTTGAGCGCCCGCACGCTCATTTTATGGGTTAACTTAGGCATACAGAGTTCATTCCCAGTCTAACATCGAATCAGACCGAGGGTTACGGCAGCATATGCTGGACTCGGGAATGTGCTGGTGCCACATTTTTCTTTCCAAGGCACCATCGTCAGAGCATTGTCGGAGAACCTGACCGGCAGTATTGGGGTTTCGACGATCGGGGGGGCCGGGGGGTGTGCGCACATGATGTGCGATGGGTGCTGGTACTTGGCCCTTATATTGGCCCCCTACCCTCATCAAACCTTGAGAACGCACACCCCCTTAAAGAGCATTTGAGATTTTGTAGGTTTGCTGCCAGTAGTCATTAAAGTGTCTAAAATGGGGATACTTTTTTCAAATGGTCACAAAATCTTGTACACTTCGAGTTTTCAGCTGAATTTTTTTTAGCATGCCAAAAAAAAAAAAAGGGATCACGTCTACCTAGTTTGGGGCCAAAACTCCTTTTCGAGAAAATTTTAAAAAATCTTGAACCTTGAAAAGTTTCAAAAATCGTGAAAAATAAAAAACGAGTCGTCTTGCCATGAAACATCACGTGAAGGCTTAAGGACCATTGTATGAATTTACAAGCCATAAAAATGGTGTTGGCACATAGAAATATGAAGATGTGCCTAAACCCACCTACCACCCTATCGATCCACGGCTTCTGCATCCCGTCTCTCTGTCGACGTAGTGCCCGTCGCCCGCTCGTTTCGTCAGTTGGCTTAGGCATACGGAGTTCATTCCCAGTCTAAGATCGGACCAGATCGAGGGTTGCAGCAGTAGGATCGGCAGCACGTAGAGGGGGACCCGACCGATCCTCAGCTTGCGCGCATCCCGCCCCTCTTGTCGGTTGAGCGCCCGCACGCTCGTTTCATGGGTTGACTTAGGCATACAGAGTTCATTCCCAGTATAAGCATACGGAGTTCATTCTAGTCTAAGATCGGATCGGACCGAGGGTTGCGATAGCACATGCTGGACCAGGGAATGTGCTGATGTAGCATTTTTCTTCGTTGGGGCACCATCGCCGGAGCATCGTCGGAGAACTTGGCCGGTGGCATTGGGGTTCCGGTTATCGGGGGGCTCGGAGGGGGGTGTGAGCACATGATGTGCGATGGGTGCTGGTCCTTGGCCCTTATATTGGCCCCTTATCCCTCATCAAACCTTGACAACTCACACCCCCTTAAAGAGCGTTTGAGATTTTACCGGTTTACTGCCAGTAGCCATTAAAGTGTCTGAAATTGGGACACTTTTTTCAAATTGTCACAAAATCTTGTACACTTCGAGTTTTTAGCTGAATTTTTTTGTGCACGGCAACCAAAATACAAGGATCACGTCCAAGTTTGGGCCCAAAACTCCTTCTGAAAAAATTTTAAAAAATCCCGAACCGCAAAAAGTTTTGAAAATTGTGAAAAATAGAAAATGAGTCGTCTTGCCATGAAACTTCTCGTGAAGGCTTAAGGGACCATTGTATGAATTTACAAGCCATAAAAATGGCATTGACACGTAGAAATATGAAGATGTGCCTAAACCCAGCTACCAACCTATCGATCCACGGCTTGCGCATCCCGTCTCTTTGGCCGGTGTAGTGCCCGCCCGCCCGCTCGTTTCGTCGGTTGGCTTAGGCATACGGAGTTCATTCCCAGTCTAAGATCGGACCGGACCGAGGGTTGTAGCAGCACGCAGAGAGGGACCGACTGAATCCCTGGCTTGTGCATCTCGCCCCTCTGGTAGGCTGAGCACCCATACGCTCGTTTCGTGGGTTGACTTAGGCATACGGAGTTCATTCCCAGTCTAAGCATACGAAGTTCATTCCCAGTCTAAGATCGGACCGAACTGAGGGTTGCGGTAGCACATGCTGGGCTCGGGCATGTGCTGGAGATGCATTTTTCTTCACAGGGGCACCATACCGGAGCATCACTGGAGAACCTAACCGGCAGTAATGGGGTTTCGGTGATCAGGGGGGCCGCGGGGGGTGCGCACATGATGTTCGATGGGTGCTGGTACTTGGCCCTTATATTTGCCCCCTATCCCTCGTCAAACCTCGAGAACCCACACCCCCTTAAAGAGCATTTGAGATTTTACAGGTTTGCTGCCAATAGCCAATAAAGTGTTTGAAATGGGGACACCTTTTTCAAATGGTCACAAAATCTTGTACACTTCAATTTTTTAGCTGAATGTTTTTGTGCATGCCAACAAAAATACAACGATCATGTCTACCAAGTTTCAGGCCAAAACTCCTTCTAAAAGAATTTTAAAAAATCCCGAACCGAAAAAGTTTCAAAAATCATGAAAAATAGAAAACGAGTCGTCTTGCCATGAAACTTCACGTGAAGGCTTAAGGGACCACTATATGAATTTACAAGCCATAAAAATGGCATTGGCACACAGAAATATGAAGATGTACCTAAATCCACCTACCACCCTATCGATCCACCACTTGTGCATCCCGTCTCTCTGGCAGGTGTAGTGCCCACCCGCTCGTCCGCCTGTTGGTTTCATCTGTTGGCTTAGGCATACGGAGTTCATTCCCAGTCTAAGATCGGACCAGACCGAGGGTTGGGGAACCAAGATTGATAGCACGCAGAAGGGGATCTGGTCGATCCCTGACTTACACATCCCGCCCCTCTGGCCGGCTAAGCGCCCGCACGCTTGTTTCATGGGTTGACTTAGGCATACGGAGTTCATTCCCAGTCTAAGCATACGAAGTTCATTCCCAGTCTAAGATCAGACTGGACCGAGGGTTACGGTAGCACATGCTGGGCTCGGGCATATGCTGGTGCAACATTTTTCTTCGTCGGGGCACCATCGTCGGAGCATGGTCGGAGAACCTGAACGGAGGCATTGCGGTTTCGATGATCGGGGGGGCCGGGGGGGGTGTGCGCACATGATGTGTGATGGGTGCTGGTACTTGGCCCTTATGTTGGCCCCCTATCCCTCATCAAACATCGAGGACTCACACCTCCTTAAAAAGCATTTGAGATTATATAGGTTTGCTGCCAGTAGCCATTAAAGTGTCTGAAATGGGGACACTTTTTTCAAATGGTCACAAAATCTTGTACACTTCGATTTTTAGCTGAATTTTTTTGTACATGCCAACAAAAATACAAGGATCACGTCTACCAAGTTTCGAACCAAAAATCCTTCCGAAAAAATTTTAAAAAATCCTGAACCGTAAAAAGTTTTAAAAATCATGAAAAATAGACAACGAGTAGTCTTGCCATGAAACTTTACGTGAAGGCTTAAGGGACCATTGTATGAATTTACAAGCCATAAAAATGGCTTTGGCATGCAGAAATATGAAGCTGTGCCTAAACCCACCTACCACCCTATCGTTCCACGACTTGCGCATCCCGTCTCTCTGGCCGACGTAGTGCCCGCCCGCCCATCCGCCCGTTCGTTTCGTCGGTTGGCCTAGGCATACGGAGTTCATTCCCAGTCTAAGATCAAACCAGACTGAGGGTTGCGGCAGCAGGATCAGTAGGACGTAGAGGGGGACCCGATCGATCCCCGGCTTACGCATCCCGCCCCTCTGGTCGAGTGAGCACCCGCACGCTCGTTTCGCGGGTTGACTTAGGCATACGGAGTTCATTCCCAGTCTAAGATCGGACCGGACCAAGGGTTGCGGCAGCACATGCTGGGCTCGGGCATTTGCTGGTGCCACATTTTTCTTCGTCGGGGCACCATCGCCGAAGCATCGTTAGAGATCCTGATCGGTGGCATTAGGGTTCCGACGATCAGGGGGCCCGGGGGGGTGCGCACATGATGTACGATGGGTGCTGGTACTTGGCCCCTATATTGGCCCCCTATCCCTCATCAAACCTCAAGAACTCACTGCCCCTTAAAGAACATTTGAGATTTTACAGGTTTGCTGGCAATAGCCATTAAAGTGTCTGATATGGGGACACTTTTTTCAAATGGTCACAAAATCTTGTACAGTTCTAGTTTTTAGCTGAATGTTTTTGTGCAGGCCAAAAAAAATACAAGGATCACGTCTACCAATTTTGGGGCCAAAACTCCTTTCGAAAAAATTTTAAAAAATCTCGAACCGTAAAAAGTTTTGAAAATCGTGAAAAATAGAAAACAAGTCGTCTTGCCAGGAAACTTCACGTGAAGGCTTAAGGGACCATTGTATGAATTTACAAGCCAAAAAAATGGCATTGGCACATAGAGATATGAAGATGTGCCTAAACCCACCTACCACCCTATCGATCCACGTTTTGCGCATCCCGTCTCTCTGGCCGACGTAGTGCCCGCCCGCCCGCTCGTTTCATCGGTTAGCTTAGGCATACGGAGTTCATTCCCAGTCTAAGATTAGAGTAGACCGAGGGTTGCGGCAGTAGGATAGGCAGCACGTAGAGGGGGACCTGGTCGATCCCCAGCTTGCGTATCCCGCCCCTCTGGTCGGCTGAGCGCCCGAATGGTCGTTTTGTGGGTTGACTTAGGCATACGGAGTTGATTCCCAGTCTAAGCATACGGAGTTCATTCCTAGTCTAAGATCGAACCAGATCGATGGTTGCAGTAGCACATGCTGGGCTCGGGCATGTGCTGGTGCCAGATTTTTCTTCGTCGGGGCACCATCGCCGGAGCATCGCCAGAGAACTTGATCGGCGGCATTGGGGTTCCGACGATCTGGGGGCCAGGGGGGGTGTGCGCACATGATGTGCGTTGGGTGCTGGTACTTGGCCCTTATATTGGCCCCTCTCCCTCATCAAACCTCAAGAACTCACACCCCATTAAAGAGCATTTGAGATTTTACAGGTTTGCGGCCAGTAGGTGTTAAAGTGTCTAAAATGGGGACACTTTTTTCAAATGGCCACAAAATCTTGTAGAGTTCGAGTTTTTAGCTGAAGTTTTTTGTGCATGCCAACAAAAATACAAGGATGGCGTCTACCAAGTTTGGGGCCAAAAATCCTTCCAAAAAAATTTAAAAAAATGCCAAACCGCAAAAAGTTTCAAAAATCGTGAAAAATAGAAAATGAGTCATCTTGCCATGAAACTTCACGTTAAGGCTTAAGGGACCATTGTATGAATTTACAAGCCATAAAAATGGCATTGGCACGTAAAAATATGAAGATGTGCCTAAACCCACCTACCACTTTATTGATCCACGGCTTGCGCATCCCGTCTCTCTGGCCGGTGTAGTGCTCACCCGCCCGCCCGCTCGTTTCATCGGTTGGCTTAGGCATACAGAGTTCATTCCTAGTCTAAGATCAGACCGAACTGAGGGTTGTGGTAGTAGGATCGGTAGCACGCAGAGGGGGACCCGGCCGATCCCCGGCTTGCGCATCTCGCCCCTCTGGCCGACTGAGCGCCCGCACACTCGTTTCGTGGGTTAACTTAGGCATATCTTAATTTGTTGACCAACCGATCACCATTTTCCTCATCTGATCACATCGCATGTTATCTTAAATCATCTTTCTCAAGTTTCTGCGATCTCTTCATTTTTCTTTATCATCTTAGATTTTTTTATGAAGGAATGCAAGACTCATTTAAAAATATGTTCATTCATTCATTATCATTTCAATTCTTGACAAACATAATGCAATCAAACATTTCCTCGATTCATTTTAGGGATGTGAGAACAAAAGAACAGATAGTGCATTGGGAGAAAAGCAATCAATGAGAAGTGAGTCTTAATGTAAAAGTAAATAGGGAAAGAAACAAGTTACCTGTATGTCATTGGGACAAATGAATATTCAAATAATTTTGAACATTAATTCAGGATTCTTTTTCAAAAACTCATTCCATTGATTGTCAAAATCATTTTGAGTTCATCAAACTTTGCCCCAGCTTTGGAGGATCTTTAGATGCCTTAATCTTCTATATATTTGAACTGTTCATCCAACTTTCAACTCAGAGATTTGGTCTACCCAAATTTTCCTTTCCCAGTCTAAGCATACGGAGTTCATTCTCAGTCTAAGATTGGACCAGACTGAGGGTTACGACAGCACATGCTGGGCTCGGGCATGTGCTGGTGCCACATTTTTCTTCGTCGGGGCACCATCACCGGAGCATCGTCGGAGAACCTGACCGACGGCATTGGGGTTTCGGCGATCGGGGGGGTCGGGGAGGGTGTGTGCACATGATGTGCGATGGGTGCTGGTACTTGGCCCTTATATTGGCCCCCTATCCCTCATCAAACCTCGAGAACTCACACCCCCTTAAAGAGCATTTGAAATTTTACAGGTTTGCTGCCAGTAGCCATTAAAGTGTCTGAAATAGGGACACTTTTTTCAAATGGTCACAAAATCTTGTACAGTTTGATTTTTTAGGTGAATTTTTTTATGCATGCCAAAAAAAATACAAGGATCACGTCTACCAAGTTGGGGGCCACAACTCCTTCCGAAAAAATTTTAAAAAATGCCGAACCGTAGAAAGTTTCAAAAATCATGAAAAATAGAAAACGAGTTGTCTTGCCATGAAACTTCATGTGAAGGCTTAAGGGACCATTTTATGAATTTACAAGCCATAAAAATGGCATTGGCACATAGAAATATGAAGATGTGCCTAAACCCACCTACCACCCTATTGATCCATAACTTGCGCATCCCATCTCTTTGGCCGGAATAGTGCCTGCCCGCCCGCCCGCTCGTTTTGTCGGTTGGCTTAGGCATACGAAGTTCATTTCCAGTCTAAGATCGGACCCGACCAAGGGTTACGGCAGCAGGATCGGCAGTACGTAGAGGAGGACCTGGTCGATTCTCGACTTGCGCATCTTGTCTGCCCGCACGCTCGTTTCGTGGGTTGACTTAGGCATACAGAGTTCATTCCCAGTTTAAGCATACGGAGTTCATTCCCAGTCTAAAATTGGATTGGACCGAGGGTTGCAGTAGCACATGCTGGGCTCGGGCATGTGCTGGTGTCGTATTTTTCTTCACCGGAGCATCGTCGGAGAACCTAATTGACGGCACTGGGGTTCCGACGATCGGGGGGGCCGGGGGGTGTGTGCACATGATGTGCGATGGGTGCTGATACTTGGCCCATATATTGGCCCCCTATCCCTCATCAAACCTCAAGAACTCACACCCCCTTAAAGAGCATTTGAGATTTTACAGGTTTGCTGCCTGTAGCCATTAAAGTATCTGAAAATGGGGACACTTTTTTCAAATGGTCACAAAATCTTGTACACTTTGACTTTTTAGCTGAATTTTTTTGTGCATGCCAACAAAAATACAAGGATCACATATACCAAGTTTGGGGCCAAAAATCCTTCCGAAAAAATTTTAAAAAATCCCGAACCGTAAAAAGTTTCGAAATCATGAAAAATAGAAAATGAGTTGTCTTGCCATGAAATTTCACGTGAAGGCTTAAGGGACCATTGTATGAATTTACAAGCCATAAAAATGGCATTGGCATGCAGAAATATGAAGATGTGCCTAAACCCACCTACGATCCTATCGATCCACGACTTGTGCATCGGTCTCTCTGGTCAGCGTAGTGCCCGCCCGCTCGCTCGCCCACTCGTTTCGTCGGTTGGCTTAGGCATACGAAGTTCATTTCCAGTCTAAGATCAGATCGGACCGAGGGTTTCGATAGTAAGATCAACAGCAAGCAGAGGGGGACCCGACCGATCCCCGACTTGCGCATCCCGCCCCTCTGGCTGGCTGAGCGCCTGCACGCTCATTTTTTGGGTTGACATAGGCATACGGAGTTCATTCCTTGTCTAGGCATACGGAGTTCATTCCCTGTCTAAGATTGAACTAGATTGAGGGTTGCAGTAGCACATGCTGGGCTCGGGTATGTGCTGGTGCCGCATTTTTCTTCACTGAGGCACCATCACCGTGGCATCGCCGTAGCATCCCCGGAGAACTTGACCAGCGGCATTAGGGTTCCAGCGATCGGGGGGGCCAGGGGGGGTGTGCGCACATGATGTGCGATGGGTGCTGGTACTTGGCCCTTATATTGGCCCCCTATCCCTCATCAAGCCTTGAGAACTCACACCCCCTTAAAGAGCATTTGAGATTTTACAGGTTTGCTGCCAGTAGCCATTAAAGTGTCTGAAATGGGGACACTTTTTTCAAATGGTCACAAAGTCTTGTACACTTCGAGTTTTTAGCTGAATTTTTTTATGCACCTCAACAAAAATACAAGGGTCACGTCTACCAAGTTTGGGGCCAAAATGCCTTCAAAAAAAAATCCCAAACCGCAAATAGTTTCGAAAATCATGAAAAATAGAAAATGAGTCGTCTTGCCATGAAACTTCACGTGAAGGCTTATGGGACCATTATATGAATTTACAAACCATAAAAATGGCATTGGCACACAGAAATATGAAGATGTGCCTAAACCCACCTATCACCCTATCGATCTTCAGCTTGCGCATCCCGTCTCTCTGGCCGGCGTAGTACCCGCTCGCCCGTTCATTTCATCGGTTGGCTTAGGCATACGAAGTTCATTCCCAATCTAAGATCGGATCAGATCGGGTGTTGCGGCAACAGGATTGGCAGCATGTAGAGGGGGACCTGGTCGATCCCCGGCTTGTGCATCCCGCCCCTCTGGCCGGCTGAGTGTCTGTACGCTCGTTTCATGGGTTGACTTAGACAGACGGAGTTCTTTCCCAGTCTAAGCATACGGAGTTCATTCGCAATCTAAGATCAGACCAGACCGAGGGTTGCGGAGCACATGCTGGGGGGCCAGGGGGTGTGCGCACATGATGTGCGATGGGAGCTGGTACTTGGCCCTTATATTGGCCCCCTATCCCTCATCAAACCTCGAGAACTCACACCCTCTTAAAGAGCATTTGAGATTGAACAGGTTTGCTGCCAGTAGCCATTAAAGTGTCTAAAATGGGGACTCTTTTTTCAAATGGTCACAAAATCTTGTACACTTCAAGTTTTTGGCTGAATGTTTTTATGCATGCCAACAAAAATACAAGGATCACGTCTACCAAGTTTGGGGCTGAAACTCCTTTCGGAAAAATTTTAAAAATCCTGAACCGCAAAAAGTTTCAAAAATCATGAAAAAGAGAAAACAAGTCGTCTTGCCATGAAACTTCATGTGAAGGCTTAAGGGACCATTGTATGAATTTACAAGCCATAAAAATGGCATTGGCATACAGAAATATCAAGATGTGCCTAAACCCACCTACCACCCTATTGATCCATGGCTTGCGCATCCTGTCTCTCTAGCCGGTGTAGTGCCCGCCCGCCCGCCCGTCCGCGTCGTTTTCGTCAGTTGGCTTAGGCATACGGAGTTCATTCCCAGTCTAAGATTGGACCGGACTGAGGGTTGTGGCAGCAGGATCGGTTAGCACACAGAGAGGGACCTGACCGACCCCTGACTTACGCATCGCACCCCTCTGGCCGACTGCAGCACCCGCACGCTCGTTTCATGGGTTGACATAGGCATATGGAGTTTATTCCCAGTCTAAGCATACGGAGTTCATTCCCAGTCTAAGATCGGACCGGACCGAAGGTTGGGACAGCACATGCTGGGCTCAGGATGTGTTGAGGCCATATTTTCTTCGCTGGGGCACGTTCACCGGAGCATCGTCGGAGAACCTGACCGGACGGTATTGGGGTTCTGGCGATCGTAGGGGCCAGGGGGTGTGCGCCACATGATGTGTGATGGGTGCTGGGTACTTGGCCCATATATTGGCCCCCTATCCCTCATCAAACCTCGAGAACTCACACCCCCTTAAAGAGGATCTGAGATTTTATAGGTTTGCTCCCAGTAGCCATTAAAGTGTCTGAAATGGGGACACTTTTTTCAAATGGTCACAAAATCTTGTACACTTCGAGTTTTTAGCTGCATTTTTTTGTGCCTGCGAACAAAAATACAAGGATCACATCTACCAAGTTTGGGGCCAAAAATTCTTTCAAAAAAATTTTAAAAAATCCCGAACAGCAAAAAGTTTCAAAAATCGTGAAAAATAGAAAACGTGTCATCTTGCCATGAAACTTGACATGAAAGCTTAAGGGACCATTGTATGAATTTACAAGCCATAAAAATGGCATTGGCATGCAGAAATATGAAGATGTGCCTAAACCCACCTACCACCCAATCGATCCACAGCTTGCGCATCCCGTCTCTCTGGCAGGCGCAGTGCCCGCCCGCCCCTCTGGCCAGCTGAGCACCCGTATGCTCGTTTCGTTGACTTAGGCATACGGAGTTCAATCCCAGTCTAAGCATACGAAGTTCATTCCTAGTCAAAGATCGGACCGGATCGAGGGTTACGGTAGCACATGCTGGGCTCGGGCATGTGTTGGTGCCGAATTTTTCCTCGTCGGGGCCCCATCGTCGGAGCATGCCTGAGAACCTGACCGGCGGCATTGGGGTTCCAACGATCTGGGGGGCCGGGGGGTGTGCGCACATCATGTGCGATGGGTGCTGGTACTTGGCCCTTATATTGGCCCCCTATCCCTCATCAAACCTCGGGAGCTCACACCCCCTTAAAGAGCATTTGAGATTTTATAGGTTTGCTACCAGTAGCCATTAAACTGTCTGAAATGGGGACACTTTTTTCAATTTTTCACAAAATCTTGTACACTTCGAGTTTTTAGCTGAATTTTTTTGTGCATGCCAAAAAAAATACAAGGATCACGTCTACCAAGTTTGGGACCAAAACTCCTTCCGAAAAAATTTTAAAAAATAGCGAACCGTAAAGGTTTTAAAAATCGTGAAAAATAGAAAACGAGTCGTCTTGCCATTAAAACTTCACGTGAAGGCTTAAGGACCATTGTATGAATTTACAAGCCACAAAATAGATTTGGCACATAGAAATATGAAGATGTGCCTAAACCCAACCTACCACCCTATCGATCCACGGCTGCGCATCCCGTTCTTTGGCCGACATAGTGCCCGCCCGTCCCGCTCGTTTCGTCGGTTTGGCTTAGGCATACGGAGTTCATTCCCAATCTAAGATTGGACCAGACCGAGGGTTACGGCAGTAGGATTGGCAGCACGCAGAGGGGGACCCGGCTGATCCTCGACTTGCGCATCCCGCCCCTCTGGCCGGCTAAACGCTACATGCTCGTTTCGTGGGTTGACTTAGGCATACAGAGTTCATTCCCAGTCTAAGCATACGGAGTTCATTCCCAGTCTAAGATCGGACCAGAACCGAGGGTTGCGGCTGCACATGCTGGGCTCGGACATTATGCTGGTGCTGAATTTTTCTTCACCGGGGCACCATCACCGGAGAACTTGACCGACGGCATTGGGGTTCCGGCGATCGGGGGGGCTAAGGGGGGTGTGCGCACATGATGTGTGATGGGTGCTGGTACTTGGCCCTTATATTGGCCCCCTATCCCTCATCAAACCTCTAGAACTCACACCCCCTTAAAGAGCATTTGAGACTTTACAGGTTTGCTGCCAGAAGCCATTAAAGTGTCTTAAATGGGGACACTTTTTTCAAATGGTCACAAAATCTTGTATACTTTGAGTTTTTAGCTGAATTTTTTTTTGCATGCCAAAAAAAATACAAGGATCATGTCTAATAAGTTTGGGCAGAAAAATCCTTCCGAAAAAATTTTAAAAAATCCCGAACCATAAAAAGTTTTGAAAATCATGAAATAAAAAATGAGTCGTCTTGCCATGAAACTTCATGTGAAGGCTTAACGGACCATTGTATGAATTTACAAGCCATAAAATGGCATTGGCATGCAAAAATATGAAGATGTGCCTAAAGCCACCTACCACCTTATCGATCCACGGCTTGCGCATCCCGCCTCTCTGGCCGACGTAATGCCCACCCGCCCGCCCACTCGTTTCATCGGTTGGCTTAGGCATACAGAGTTCATTCCTAGTCTTAGATTGGACTGGATTGAAGGTTACAGCAGTAGGATCGACAACACACACAGGGGGACCCGACCGGTCCCCGACTTGTGCATCCCACCCCTTTGGTTGGCTGAGCACCCGCATGCTCGTTTCGTGGGTTGACTTAGGCATACAGAGTTCATTCCCAGTCTAAGCATACGGAGTTCATTCCCAGTCTAAGATCGGACTGGACCGAGGGTTGTGGCAGCACATGCTAGGCTAGAGCATGTGCTGCTGCCGCATTTTTCTTTGTCAGAGAACCTGACCGACGGCATTGGCGTTCCGACGATAGAGAGGGGTGGGGGGGTGTGCGCACATGATGTGCGATGGTTACTGGCACTTGGCCCTTATATTGGCCTCCTATCCCTCATCAAACCTTGAGAACTCACACCCCCTTAAAGAGCATTTGAGATTTAACAGGTTTGCTGCCAGTAGCCATTAAAGTGTTTGAAATGGGGACACTTTTTTTAAATGGTCACAAAATCTTGTACACTTCGAGTTTTTAGCTGAATTTTTTTGTGCATGCCAAAAAAAATACAAGGATCATGTCTACCAAGTTTGGGGCAAAAGCCCTTCCAAAAAATTTTAAAAAATCCCGAACCTTAAAAAGTTTTGAAAATCGTGAAAAATAGAAACGAGTCGTCTTGCCATGAAACTTCACGTGAAGGCTTAAGTGACCATTGTATGAATTTACAAGCCATAAAAATGGCATTGGCACACAGAAATATGTAGATGTCCCTAAACACACCTACCACCATGTCAATCCACGGCTTGCGCATCCCGACTCTCTGGCCGATGTAGTGCCTGTACTTCCGCCTGCCCGCTCGTTTCGTCGGTTGGCTTAAGCATATGGAGTTCATTCCCAGTCTAAGATCAGACCGGACCAAGGGTTACGATAGCAGGATCGACAGCACGCAGAGGGGGACCCGACCAATCCTCGACTTACGCATCCAGCCCCTCTGGTCGGCTGAGCGCCCGCACGCTCGTTTCATGGGTTGACTTAGGCATTCGTAGTTCATTCTAGTCTAAGCATACAGAGTTCATTCCCAGTCTAAGATTGGACCGGATCGAGGGTTGCAGCAGCACATGCCGAGCTCGGGCATATGCTGGTGTCGTATTTTTCTTCACCGGGGCACCATCGCCAGAGCATCACCGAAGAACCTGATCGACTGTATTGGGGTTCCGACGTTCAAGGGGTCGGGGGGTGTGCGCACATGATGTGTGATGGGTGCTGGTACTTGGCCCTTATATCGACCCCCTATCCCTCATCAAACCTTGAGAAGTCACACCCCCTTGAAGAGCATTTGCAATTTTACATGTTTGCTGCCAGCAGCCATTAAAGTGTCTGAAATGGGGACACTTTTTTCAAAATGGTCACAAAATATTGTAAACTTCGAGTTTTTAGCTGAACTTTTTTGTGCAAGTGAACAAAAATACAAGGATAACGTCTACCAAGTTTGGGGCCAAAACTCCTTCCAAAAAATTTTAAAAAATCTCGAATCACAAAAAGTTTGAAAAATCATGAAAAATAGAAAATGAGTTGTCTTGCCATGAAACTTCACGCGAAGGCTTGAGGGACCATTGTATGAATTTAAAAGCCATAAAAATGGCATTGGAATGTAGAAATATGAAGATGTTCCTAAACCCACCTACCACCCTATCGAACCATGGCTTGCGCATCCTGTCTCTTTGGCCGACGTAGTGCCCGCCCGCTTGCTTCCTCGATTCGTCGGTTGGCTTAGGCATACAGAGTTCATTCCCAGTCTAAGATCAGACCAGATCGAGGGTTGCTACAGCAAGATCAGTAGCACACAGAGGGGGACTCAACCGATCCCGACTTGCGTATCCCGCCCGTCTGGCCGGCCTGAGCGGCCGCACGCTCATTTCGCGGGTTGACTTAGGCATACAGAGTTCATTCCCATTCTCAGCATACGGAGTTCATTCCCAGTCTAAGATCGGACTGAACCGAGGGTTGCGGTAGCACATGCTGGGCTCGATCATGTGCTGGTGCCGTATTTTTCTTCACCGGGGCACCATCGTCGGACCATCGCCGAAGAACCTGAGCGACGGCATTGGGGTTCCGACGATCGGTGGGGTCGGGGTGGGTGTGCGGACATGATGTGCATTGGGTGCTGGTACTTGGCCCTTATATTGGCCCCTATCCCTCATCAAACCTCGAGAACTCACACCCCTTAAAGAGCATTTAAGATTTTACAGGTTTGTTGCCAGTAGCCATTAAAGTGTCTGAAATGGGGACACTTTTTTCAAATGGTCACAAAATCTTGTACACTTCCAGTTTTAGCTGAATTTTTGTGCATGCCAACAAAATACAAAGGATCACGTCTACCAGTTTGGGGCCAAACTCTATCCAAAAAAATTGTAAAAAATCCCGAACCATAAAAAGTTTCAAAAATCGTGAAAAATAGAAAACGAGTCGTCTTGCATGAAACTTCATGTGAAGGCTTAAGGGACCATTGTATGAATTTACAAGTGATAAAAAATATCATTGGCACGTAGAAATATGAAGATGTACCTAAACCCACCTATGACCTATCGATCCCACGACTTGCGCAGCCCGTCTCTCTGGCCGACATAGTGCCCGCCCGTCTGCCCGCCCGCTCATTTCGTCGGTTGGCTTAGGCATACGGAGTGCATTCCTAGTCTATGATCGAATCAGACTGAGGGTTGTGGTAGTATGATCGATAGCACATAGAGGGTGACCCGATCAATCCTCGACTTGCGCATCCCGCCCCTCTGGCTGGCTGAGCGCCCGCACGCTCGTTTTTTGGGTTGACTTAGGCATACAAAGTTCATTCCCAGTCTAAGCATACGGAGTTCATTCCCAGTCTAAGATCAGACCAGACCGAGGGTTGCGGCAGCACATGCTATGCTCAGGCTTGTGCTGGTGCCCCATTTTTCTTCGTCGGGGCACCATCACCGGAGAAACTGACAGGCAGCATTGGGGCTCCGATGATCGGGGGGGCTGGGGGGTGTGCACACATGATGTGTGATGGATGCTAGTACTTGGCCCTTATATTGGTCCCTTATCCATCATCAAATCTTGAGAACTCACACCGCCTTAAAGAGCATTTGAGATTTTTGCAGGTTTGTTGCCAGTAACCATTAAGTGTCTAAAATGGGGACACTTTTTTCAAATGGTCACAAAATCTTGTACACTTCGAGTTTTTAGCTGAATTTTTTTATGCATGCCAAAAAAATACAAGGATCACGTCTACCAAGTTTGGGGTGAAAAATCCTCCCAAAAATGTTTTAAAAAATTTTGATCCGCAACAAGTTCGAAAATCGTGTAAAATAGAAAACGAGTCGTCCTGCCATGAAACTTCACGTGAAGGCTTAAGGGACCATTGTATGAATTTACAAGCCATACAAATGGCACTGGCACGTAGAAATATGAAGATGTGCCTAAACCCACCTACTACCCTATCGATCCATGGCTTGCGCATCTTGTCTCTCTAGCCGGCGTAGTACCGCCCACCCGTTCGCCCGCTCATTTCGTCGGTTGCTTAGGCATACGGAGTTCACTCTCAGTCTAGGATCAGACCAGACCGAGGGTTGTGGTAGCCGAATTGATAGCACGCAGAGGGGGACTTGATCGATCCCCGGCTTGCTCATCCCACCCCTTTTGGCCGGGTAAGTGCCCGCATGCTCATTCCATGGGTTGACTTAGGCATACAGAGTTCATTCCCAGTCTAAAGCATACGGAGTTCATTCCCGTCTAAGATCGGACCAGACCGAGGGTTGCGGCAGCACATGCTGGGCTCGGGCATGTGCTGGGGCCGTATTTTTCTTCACTGGGGCACCATCGTCGGAGCATCGTCAGAGAACTTGACCGACAGCATTGGGGTTCTGTCGATCGGGAGGGTCGGGGGGTGTGCGCACATGATGTGCGATGGGTGCTGGTACTTGGTCCTTATATTGGCCCCCCATCTCCCTTCAAACCTCGAGAACTCACACCTCCTTAAAGAGCATTTGAGATTTTACAGGTTTGCTGCCAGTAGCCATTAAAGTGTCTAAAATGGGGACACTTTTTTCAAATGGTCGCAAAATCTTGTACACTTTGAGTTTTTAGCTAAATGTTTTTTTGCATGCCAAGAAAAATACAAGGATCACGTCTACCAAGTTTGGGGCCAAAACTCGTTCTAAAAAAATTTTAAAAAATCCCGAACCGCAAAAAGTTTCAAAAATCATGAAAAATAGAAAACGAGTCGTCTTGCCATGAAACTTCACGTGAAGGCCTAAGGGACCATTGTATGAATTTACAAGCCACAAAAATGGCATTGGCACATATAGATATATGAAGATGTGCCTAAACCCACCTACCACCCTATCGATCCATGGCTTACGCATCCCGTCTCTCTGGCTGACGTAGTACCCGCCCGCCTGCCCGCCCGCTCGTCTTGTCAGTTGGCTTAGGCATACAGAGTTCATTCCCTGTCTAAGATCATGCCGGACCATCAGTTGTCATGCACAAAAAAATTAAGCTAAAAACTCGAAGTGTACAAGATTTTGTGACCATTTGAAAAAAGTGTCCCAATTTCAGACACTTTAATGGCTACTGGCAGCAAACCTATAAAATCTCAAATGCTCTTTAAGGGGGTGTGAGTTCTCGAGGTTTGATGAGGGATAGGGGGCCAATATAAGGGCCAGTATCAGTACCCATCGCACATTATATACGGACACCCCCCGACCCCCTCGATCGTTAGAACCCCATTGGCCCAATTAGGTTCTCCGACGATGCCCTAGTGATGGTGCCCTGGTGAAAAAAAATGCGGCACCAACACATGCCCGAGCCTAGCATGTGCTGCCACAACCCTCGGTCTAGTTCGATCATAGACTGGGAATGAACTCCGTATGCTTAAACTGGGAATGAACTCCGTATGCCTAAGTCAACCCACGAAACGAGCGTACAGGTTCCCAGCCGGCCAGAGGGGTGCAATTTTTGAAAACATTCTGCGGTTTGGGATTTTTTAAACTTTTTTCGGAAGGAGTTTTGGCCCCAAACTTATTAGATGTGATCCTTGTATTTTTGTTGGCATGCACAAAAAAATTCAGCTAAAAACTCGAAGTGTACAAGATTTTGTGACCATTTGAAAAAAGTGTCCCCATTTCAGACACTTTAAATGGCTACTGGCAGCAAACCTATAAAATCTCAAATGCTCTTTAAGGGGTGTGAGTTTTTAAGGTTTGATGAGGGATAGGGGCCAAATATAAGGGACAAGTACGAACACCATCACAAATCATGAGCGCACACCCCCGGCCCCCCCGATCGCCTAAACCCCAATGGCACCGGTCAGGTTCTCCGACGATGCTCTGGCGATGGCGCCCCGACAAAGAAAAATGCGACACCAGCACATGCCCGAGCCCAGCATGTGCTGCTGCAACCCTCGGTCCGATCCGATCCTACACTGGGAATGAACTTCGTATGCCTACGTCAACCGATGAGATGAGCGTATGGGCGCTCTGCCGGCCAGAGGGGCGGGATGCACAAGCCGAGGATCGGTCGGGTCCCCCTCTGGGTGCTATCGATCTTGCTACCGCAACCCTCGGTCCGATCCAATCTTAGGCTGGGAATGAACTTCGTATGCCTAAGCCAACCGACGAATGGAGCGGATGGGCGGGTGGGCGGGCACTACGTCGGCCAGAGAGACGGGATGCGCAAGCCGTGGATCGATAGCGTGATAGGTGGGTTTAGGCACATCTTCATATTTTTGTGTGCCATTTCTGTGTGCCAATGCCATTTTTAATGGCTTGTAAATTCATATAATGGTCCCTTAAGCGTTCACGTGAAGTTTCATGGCAAGATGACTCGTTTTTTATTTTCATGATTTTGAAACTTTTTATTGTTCGGGATTTTTTTCAATTTTTTCGAAAGGATTTTTATCCCCAAACTTGGAAGACGTGATCCTTGTATTTTTTTTGGTGTGCAAAAAAAAATTCAGCTAAAAACTCGAAGTGTACAAGATTTTGTGAACATTTGAAAAAAGTGTCCCCATTTCAGACACCTTAATGGCTACTGGCAGCAAACCTGTAAAATCTCAAATGCTCTTTAAGGGGGTGTGAGTTCTCGAGGTTTGATGAGGGATAGGGGGCCAATATAAGGGCCAAGTACCAGCACACATCGCACATCATGTGCGCACTCCCCCCGCCCCCGATGGCAGGAACCCCAATGCTGCCGGTCAGGTTCTCCGGTGATGGTGCCCCAGCGAAGAAAAATGCGGCACCAGCACATGCTCGAGCCCAGCATGTGCTACCGCAACCCTCGGTCTGGTCCAATCTTAGACTGGGAATGAACTCTGTATGCTTAGACTAGGAATGAACTCCGTATGCCTAAGTCAACCCACGAAATGAGCATGCGGGTGCTCAACCGGCCAGAGGGGTGGGATGCGCAAGTCGGGGATCGGTCGGTTCCCCCTCTGTGTGCTGCCAATCCTGGAGCTGCAACCCTCAGTCTGGTCTAATCTTAGACTGGGAATGAACTCCATATGCCTAAGCCAATCGACAAAACGAGCGAGTGGGTGGGCACTACACCGGCTAGAGAGATGGGATGTGCAAGCCGTGGATCGATAGGGTGGTTGGTGGGTTTAGGCACATCTTCATATTTTTGTGTGCCAATGCCATTTTTATGGCTTGTAAATTCATACAATGGTCCCTTAAGCCTTCAGGTGAAGTTTCATGGCAAGACGACTCATTTGTATTTTTCACGATTTTTGAAACTTTTTAAGGTTCAGGATTTTTTAAAATTTGTTTGGAAGGAGTTTTGGCCCCAAACTTGGTAGACATGATCCTTGTATTTTTTTGGCATGCACAAAAAAATTCATCTAAAAACTCGAAGTGTACAAGATTTTGTGACCATTTGAAAAAAGTGTCCCTATTTCGGACACTTTAATGGCTACTGGCAGCAAACCTGCAAAATCTCAAATGCTCTTTAAGGGGGTGTGAGTTCTTGAGGTTTGATGAGGGATAGGGGGCCAATATAAGGGCAAAGTACCAGAACCCATCACCCATCTTGTGCGCACACCCCCCGGCCCCCCGATTGTCGGAACCCAATGCCGCCGGTCAAGTTCCCCGACGATGCTCCGACGATGGTGCCCTAACGAAGAAAAATTGGCACCAGCACATGCTCAAGCCCAGCATGTGCTGCCACAACCCTCGGTCTGGTCCAATCTTAGACTGGGAATGAATTTCGTATGCTTAGACTGGGAATGAACTCCGTATGCCTAAGTCAACCTATGAAACGAACGTACGGGTGCTCAGCCGGCCAAGAGGGCGGGATGCGCAAGCCAGGGATCGGCCAGGTCCCCTCTACGTGGTGATGATCCTGCTATCCGTAACCTTCGTCTGATCAGATCTTAGACTACGAATGAACTCCGTATGCCTAAGTGAATCGACGAAACGAGCGGACGGGCGGGTGGGCACTACGCCGGCCAGAGAGACGGGATGCGCAAGCCGTGGATCGATAGGGTGGTAGATGGGTTTAGGCACATCTTCATATTTTTCATGCCAATGCCATTTTAATGGCTTGTAAATTCATACAATGGTCCCTTCATCCTTCACGTGAAGTTTCAAGGCATGATGACTCGTTTTTTATTTTTCACGATTTTCAAAACTTTTTGGGGTTTAAGATTTTTTAAAATTTTTTTGGAAGGAGTTTTGGGCCCAAATTGGTAGACGTGATCCTTGTACTTTTTTTGGGATTCTCAAAAAAATTCAGCTAAAAAATAGAATTGTACAAGATTTTGTGACCATTTGAAAAAAGTGTCCCCATTTCAAACATTTTAATGGCTACTAGCAACAAACCTGTAAAATCTCAAATGCTCTTTAAGGGGGTGTGAGTCATCGAGGTTTGATGAGGGATAGGGGGCCAATATAAGGGCCAAGTACCAGCACCCATTGCACATCATGTGCGCACACCGCCCGGCCCCCCGACCATCGGAACCCCAATGCCGCCGGTCAGGTTCTCCGGCGATGCTCCGACGATGGTGCCCCGGTGAAGAAAAATGCGGCACCAGCACATGCCCGAGCCCAGTATGTGCTTCTGCAACCCTCGGTCCGATCTGATCTTAGACTTGGAATGAACTCTATATGCTTAGACTGGGAATGAACTTTGTATGCCTAAGTCAACCCACAAAACGAGCCGAGGATCGATCGGGTCCCCCTCTATGTGCTGCCGCAACCCTCAGTCTGGTCCGATCTTAGACTGGGAATGAACTCTATATGCCTAAGCCAACCAAAAAAATGAGCGGGCGAGAGGGTGGGCACGCACTACATCAGCCAGAGAGACAGGATGTGCAAGCCGTGGATTGATAGGATGGTAGGTGCTTCAGGAACATCTTCATATTTCTGCATGCCAATGCCATTTTTATGGCTTGTAAATTCATATAATGGTCCTTTAAGCCTTCACGTGAAGTTTCATGGCAAGACGACTCGTTTTCTATTTTTCATGATTTTTGAAACTTTTTACAGTTCGGGATTTTCTAAAATTTTTTTGGAAGGAGTTTTCGCCCCATGCTTGGTAGACGTGATCCTTGTATTTTTTTTGGCACGCACAAAAAAATTCAGCTAAAAACTCGAAGTGTACAAGATTTTGTGACCATTTGAAAAAAGTGTCCCCATTTCAGACACTTTAATTGCTACTGGCAGCAAACCTGTAAAATTTCAAATGCTCTTTAAGGGGGTGTGAGTTCTCGAGGTTTGATGAGGGATAGGGGGCCAATATAAGGGCCAAGTACCAGCACCCATTGCACATCATGTGCGCACAACCCCCCCCGGCACCCCCGATCGCCGGAACCCCAATACCGTCGGTCAGGTTCTCTAGTGATGCTCCGACGATGATGCCCGGCGAAGAAAAATACGACACCAGCACATGCTTGAACCCAGCATGTGCTGCTGCAACCCTCGGTCTAGTCCGATCTTAGACTGGGAATGAACTCCGTATGCTTAGACAGGGAATGAACTCCGTATGCTTAGACAGGGAATGAACTCCGTATGCGTAAGTCAACCCACGAAACGAGCCTGCGGGCGTTCAGTCGGCCAGAGAGGCGGGATGCGAAAGCTGAGGATCGGTCGGGTCCCCTCTACATGCTACCGCAACCCTCAGTCCGGTCCGATCTTAGACTGGGAATGAACTCCGTATGCCTAAGCCAACCGACGAAACGAGCGGGTGGGTGGGTGGGCACTCACTGCGCCGGCCAGAGAGACGGGATGCGCAAGCCGTGTATCAATAAGGTGTAGGTGGTTTAGGAACATCTTCATATTTCTATGTGCCAATGCCATTTTTATGGCTTGTAAATTCATACAATGGTCCCTTAAGCCTTCACATGAAGTTTCATGGCAAGACGACTCGTTTTCTATTTTTCATGATTTTCAAAACTTTTTACGGTTCAAGATTTTTTAAAATTCTTTCAAAAGAAGTTTTTGTCCCAAACTTGGTAGATGTGATCCTTGTACTTTTGTTGGCATGCACAAAAAAATTCAGCTAAAAACTCAAAGTCTACAAGATTTTTTGACCATTTGAAAAAAGTGTCCCCATTTCAGACATTTTAATGGCTACTAGCAGCAAACCTGTAAAATGTCAAATGCTCTTTAAGGAGGTGTTAGTTCTCGAGGTTTGATGAGGGATAGGGAGCCAATATAAGGGCCAAGTACCAACACCCATTGCACATCATGTGCGCACACCCCCCGGCCCACCCGATCGCCTGAACCCCAATGCCGCCGGTCAGGTTCTCCAGTGATGCTTCGACGATGGTGCCTCGACAGAGAAAAATATGGCTCCAGCACATGCCCGAGCCCAGCATGTGCTGCCGCAACCCTCGATCTGATCTGATCTTAGATTGGGAATGAACTCCGTATGCATAAGCCAACCGACAAAACGAGTGGGCGGACGGGCGAGCACTACATCGGCCAGAGAGACGGGATGCGCAAGCCGTGGATCGATCGGGTGGTAGGTGGGTTTAGGCACATCTTCATATTTCTGCATGCCAATGCCATTTTTATGGCTTGTAAATTCATACAATGGTCCCTTAAGCCTTCACATGAAGTTTCATGGCAAGACGACTCGTTTTCTATTTTTCACGACTTTTGAAACTTTTTGCGGTTCGAGATTTTCTAAAATTTTTTCAGAAGGAGTTTTGGTCCCAAACTTGGTAGACATGATCCTTCAATTTTTGTTGGCATGCACAAAAAAATTCAGCCAAAAACTCGAAGTGTACAAGATTTTGTGACCATTTGAAAAAAGTGTCCCCATTTCAGACACTTTAATGGCTACTGGCAGCAAACCTGTAAAATCTCAAATGCTCTTTAAGGGGGTGTGAGTTCTTAAGGTTTGATGAGGGATAGGGGGCCAATATAAGGGCAAAGTACCAGCACCCATCGCACATAATGTGCGCACACCCCCCCGGCCCCCTGATAGCTGGAACCCCAATGCTGCCGGTCAGGTTCTTCGGTGATGCTCCGACGATGGTGCCCCGGCGAAGAAAAATGTGGCACCAGCACATGCCTGAGCCCAGCATGTGTTGCCGCAACCCTCAGTCTGGTCCGATCTTAGACTGGGAATGAACTCCGTATGCTTAGACTGGGAATGAACTCCGTATGCCTAAGTCAACCCACGAAATGAGCGTGCGGGCGCTCAGCCGGCCAGAGGGGCGGGATGAGCAAGCCTGGGACCGATCGGGTCCCCCTTTGTGTGCTACCGATCCTCGTGCCGTAACCCTTGATCTGAGCTGATCTTAGACTGGGAATGAACTCCGTATGCCTAAGCCAACCGACGAAACAAGCGAGTGGGCGGGCGGGCACTATGCCGACCAGAGAGACGGGATGCGCAAGCCGTGGATCGATAGGGTGGTAGGTCGGTTTAGGCACATCTTCATATTTCTACATGCCAATGCCATTTTTATGGCTTGTCAATTCATACAATGTCCCATAAGCCTTCACATGAAGTTTCATGACAAGACGACCCGTTTTCTATTTTTCACGACTTTTGAAACTTTTTGCGGTTCGAGATTGTTTAAAATTTTTTCGGAAGCATTTTTTGCCCCAAACTTGGTAGACATGATCCTTGTATTTTTTTTGGCATGCACAAAAAAATTCAGCTAAAAACGGGAAGTGTACAAGATTTTGTGACCATTTGAAAAAAGTGTCCCCATTTCAGAAACTTTAATGGCTACTGGAAGCAAACCTGTAAAATCTCAAATGCTCTTTAAGGGGGTGTGAGTTCTTGAGGTTTGATGAGGGATAGGGGGCCAATATAAGGGCCAAGTAGTAGCACCCATCGCACATCATGTGCGCACACCCCCCACCGGCCCCCCCGATCGTCGAAACCCCAATGCCGTCGGTCAGGTTCTCAGACGATGCTCCGATGATGGTGCCCCGACGAAGAAAAATGTGGCACCAGCATATGCCCGAGCCTAGCATGTGCTGCCACAACCCTCGGTCCGATCCGATCTTAGACTGTGAATGAACTCCGTATGCTTAGACTGGGAATGAACTCCGTATGCATAAGTCAACCCATGAAGTCGGTCGGCCAGAGGGGATGGATACGTAAGTCGGGGATCGATCGGGTCCCCCTCTGTGTGCTGTCGATCCTGCTATCGTAACCCTCGGTCCGGTCCGATCTTAGGCACATCTTCATATTTTTGCATGCCAATGCCATTTTTATGGCTTGTAAATTCATACAATGGTCCCTTAAGCCTTCACGTGAAGTTTCATGGCAAGACGACTCGTTTTCTATTTTTCACAATTTTCAAAACTATTTACGGTTTGGGATTTTTTAAAATTTTTTCGAAAGGATTTTTGGCCCTAAACTTGGCAGACGTGATCCTTGTATTTTTGTTGGCATGCACAAAAAAATTCAGCTAAAAACTCGAAGTGTACAAGATTTTGTGACCTTTTGAAAAAAGTGTCCTCATTTCAGACATTTTAATGGCTACTGGCAGCAAACCTGTAAAATCTCAAATGCTCTTTAAGGGGGTGTGAGTTCTTGAGGTTTGATGAGGGATAGGGGCCAATATAAGGGCCAAGTACTAGCACCTATCGCACATCATGTGCGCACACCCCCCGACCCGCCCGATTGCCGAAACCCCAATGTCGTCGGTCAGGTTCTCCGACGATGCTTCGACGATGGTGCCCCAACAAAGAAAAATATGGCACCAGCACATGCCTGAACCCAGCATGTGCTGCCACAACCCTCGGTCTGGTCCGATCTTAGATTGGGAATGAACTCCGTATGCTTAGACTCGGAATGAACTCCCTATGCCTAAGTCAACCCACGAAATGAGAATGCGGGCGCTCAGCCGACCAGAGGGGCAGGATGTGCAAGCCGAGGATCGGTCGGGTCCCCCTCTGCGTGCTGCCGATCTTGCTGCCGCAACCCTCAATCCTGTCCAATCTTAGACTGGGAATGAACTCCGTATGCCTAAGCCAACCGACGAAACGAGCGAGCGGGCACTACGCCGGCTAGAGAGACGGGATGAACAAGCCGTGGGTCGATAGGGTGGTAGGTGGGTTTAGGCAAATCTTCATATTTCTGCATGCCAAAGCCATTTTTATGGCTTGTAAATTCATACAATGGTCCCTTAAGCCTTCACATGAAGTTTAATGGCAAGACGACTCGTTTTCTATTTTTCACGATTTTTAAAACTTTTTGCGGTTCGGGATTTTTGAAAGTTTTTTTGGAAGGAGTTTTGGCCCCAAACTTGGTAGTCGTGATCCTTGTATTTTTATGGCATGCACAAAAAAATTTAGCTAAAAAATCAAAGTGTACAAGATTTTGTGACCATTTGAAAAAAGTGTCCCCATCCCAAACACTTTAATGGTTACTGGTAGCAAACTTTTAAAATCTCAAATGCTCTTTAAGGGGGTGTGAGTTCTCGAGGTTTGATGAGGGGGCCAATATAAGGGCCAAGTAGCAGCACCCATAGCACATCACGTGCGGACACCCCCCCGGCCCCTCCGATCGCTGGAACCCCAATGCCGTCGGTTAAGTTCTCCGGCGATGCTCCGGTGATGGTGCCCCGACGAAGAAAAATACGGCATCAGCATATGCCCAAGCCCAGCATGTGCTGCCACAACCCTCGGTCCGGTCCGATCTCAGACTGGGAATGAACTCTGTATGCTTAGACTGGGAATGAACTCCGTATGCCTAAGTCAACCCACGAAACGAGCGTACGGGCGCTCAACCAGCCAGAGGGACGGGATTCATATTTTTGCATGCCAATGCCATTTTTATGGCTTGTAAATTCATACAATGGTCCCTTAAGCCTTCACGTGAAGTTTCATGGCAAGACGACTCGTTTTCTATTTTTTACGATATTCGAAGCTTTTTGTGGTTCAGGATTTTTTAAAATTTTTTTGGAAGGAGCTTTGGCCCAAAACTTGGTAGACGTGATCATTGTAGTTTTGTTCGCATGCATAAAAAAAGTCAGCTAAAAACTCTAAGTGTACAAGATTTGGTGACCATTTGAAAAAAGTGTCCGCATTTTAGACACTTTAATGGCTACTGGAAGCAAACCTATAATATCTCAAATGCTCTTTAAGGAGGTGTGACTTCTCAAGGTTTGATGAAGGATAGGGGGCCAATATAATGGCCAAGTGCCAGCACCCATCGCAAATCATGTGCGCACACCCCCTGCCCCCTAATCGTCGGAACCCCAATGCTGTCGGTCAGGTTCTTCGATGATGCTCCGGCGATGGTGCCCCGGTAAAGAAAAATGTAGCACCAGGACATGCCCGAGCCCAGCATCTGCTGCCATAACCCTCGGTCTGGTCCGATCTAAGACTGGGAATGAACTTCGTATGCTTAGACTATGAATGAACTCCGTATGCCTAAGTCAACCCATGAAACAAGCGTGCAGGTGCTCAGCCGACCAAAGGGGCGGGATGCGCAAGCCGGGGATCAAGCGAGTCCCCCTCTACGTGCTACCGATCCTGCTACCGTAACCCTTGGTCTGGTTCGATCTTAGACTGGGAATGAACTCTGTATGCCTAAGCCAACCGACGAAACGAACGGGTGGGCGGGCGGGCGGGCACTTCGCCGGCTAGAGAGACAGGATGCGCAAGCTGTGGATCGATAGGGTGGTAGGTGGGTTTAGGCAAATCTTCATATTTCTACATGCCAATGCCATTTTTATGGCTTGTAAATTCATACAATGGTCCCTTAAGCCTTCACGTGAAGTTTCATGGTAGGAAGACTCGTTTTTTATTTTTCATGATTTTTGAAACTTTTTATGGGTCAGGATTTTTTAAAATTTTTTTGGAAGGATTTTTGGAGACAAACTTGGTAGACGTGATCCTTGTATTTTTGTTGGCATGCATAAAAAAATTCAGCTAAAAACTCGAAGTGTACAAGATTTTGTGACCTTTTGAAAAAAGTGTCGCCGTTTGAGACACTTTAATGGCTACTAGCAATAAACCTGTAAAATCTCAAATGGTCTTTAAAGGGGTCTCAGTTTTCGAGGTTTGATGAGTGATAGGGGCCAATATAAGGGCCAAGTACCAGCACCCATCGCACATCATGTGCGCACACCACCTGCCCCTCGATCGCCGGAACCCCAATGCCGTCGATCAGGTTTTCCGGCGATGCTCCGGCGATGGTGCCCCGACGAAGAAAAATGCATCACCAGCACATGCCCGAGCCCAGCATGCACTGTCACAACCTTCAGTCTGGTTCGATCTTAGACTGGGAATGAACTCCGCATGCTTAGACTGGGAATGAACTCCGTATGCCAAAGTAAACCCATGAAATGAGCGTACGGGTGCTTAGCCGGCCATAGGGGCGGGATGCGCAAGCTGGGCATCGACTGGGTCCCCCTCTACGTGCTACCGATCCTGCTATCGTAACCCTCAGTCCGAATCAATCTTAGACTGGGAATGAACTCCGTATGCCTAAGCCAACCGAACAAACGTGTGGGCGAGCGGGCGAGCGGGCGGGTGGGCTCTACGCCGGCCAGAGAGACGGGATGCGCAAGCCGTGGATCGATATGGTGGTAGGTGGGTTTAGGCACATCTTCATATTTATGCTTGCCAATGCCATTTTTATGGCTCGTAAATTCATACAATGGTCCCTTAAGCCTTCACGTGAAGTTTCATGGCAAGACGACTCGTTTTCTATTTTTCACGATTTATGAAACTTTTTGCGGTTCTAGATTTTTTAAAATTTTTTCAAAAGGAGTTTTGGAGACAAACTTGGTAGACGTGATCCTTGTATTTCTGTTGGCATGTGCAAAAACATTCAGCTAAAAACTCGGAGTGTACAAGATTTTGTGACCATTTGAAAAAAGTGTCCCCATTTCAGACACTTTAATGGCTACTGGCAGCAAACCTGTAAAATCTCAAATGCTCTTTAAGGGGGTGCGAGTTCTTGAGGTTTGATGAGGGATAGGGGGCCAATATAAGGGCTAAGTAGCAGCACCCATCGCACATCTTGTGCACACACCCGCCCCGGCCTCCCCGATCGTCGGAACCCCAATGCCGTCGGTCAGGTTCTCTGGCGATGCTCCGACGATGCTCCACCGATGGTGCCCCGACGAAGAAAAATGTGGCACCAACACATGCCCGACCCTAGCACATGCTGTCGCAACCCTCGGTCCGGTCCGATCTTAGACTGGGAATGAACTTCGTATGCTTAGATTGGGAATGAACTTCGTATGCTTAAGGCAACCCACGAAACGAGCGTGCGGGTGCTTAACCGGCCAGAGGGGCGGGATGCGCAAGCCGGGGATCGGCCGAGTCCCCCTCTGCATGGTGCCGATCCTGCTGCTATAACCCTCGGTCCGGTTCGATCTTAGATTGGGAATGAACTCCGTATGCCTAAACTAACCGACGAAACGAGCAGGCGGGAACTACGTCGGCCAGAGAGACGGGATGCGCAAGCCGTGGATCGATAGGGTGGTAGGTGGGTTTAGGCACATCATCATATTTCTACGTGCCAATGCCATTTTTATGGCTTGAAAATTCATACAATCGTCCCTTAAGCCTTCACGTGAAGTTTCATGGCAAGACGACTCGTTTTCTATTTTTCACGATTTTTGAAACTTTTTGTGGTTCGAGATTTTTTAAATTTTTTCGGAAGGAGTTTTGGCCCCAAAATTGGTAGACGTGATCCTTGTGTTTTTTTTTGGCATGCACAAAAAAATTCAGTTAAAAACTTGAAGTGTACAAGATTTTGTTACCATTTGAAAAAAGTGTCCCTATTTCAGACACTTTAATAGCTACTGGCAGCAAACCTATAAAATCTCGAATTCTCTTTAAGGGGGTGTGAGTTCTCGAGGTTTGATGAGGGATAGGGGGCCAATATAAGGGCCAAGTACCAGCACCCATCGCACATCATGTGCGCACAGCCCCCCCGGCCCCCCCAATCGCCGGAACCCCAACACTGTCGGTCAGGTTCTCCGACGATGCTCCGACGATGGTGCCCCGGTGAAGAAAAATACGGCACCAGCACATGCTCGAGTCCAACATGTGCTACCGCAACCCTTGGTCTGGTCTGATCCTAGACTGGCAATGAACTCCATATGCTTAGACTGGGAATGAACTCCGTATGCCTATGTCAACCCACGAAACGAGCGTGCGGGCGCTCAGCCGGCTAGAGGGGCGGGATGCACAAACCGGGGATCGACCGGGTCCCCCTCTGCGTGCTGCCATTCCTGCTGCTACAACCCTCGGTTAGGTCTGATCTTAGACTTGGAATGAACTCCGTATGCCTAAGACAACCGACGAAACGAGTGGGTGGGCGGGCACTACGCCGACCAGAGAGACGGGATGCTCAAGCTGTGGATCGATAGCGTGGTAGGTGGGTTTCGGCATATCTTCATAATTCTGTGTGCCAATGCCATTTTTATGGCTTGTAAATTCATACAATGGTCCCTTAAGCCTTCACGTGAAGTTTCATGGCAAGACGACTCATTTTCTATTTTTCATGATTTTCCAAACTTTTTGCGGTTCGGGATTTTTTAAAATTTTTTCGGAAGGAGTTCTGGCCCCAAACTTGGTAAACGTGATCCTTGTATTTTTCTTTGCATGCAAAAAAAAAGTGTCCCCATTTCATATCCGTTTGAAAAAAGTGTCCCCATTTCATATCCTTGTATCCGTTTGAAAAAAGTGTCCCCATTTCATACACTTTAATGGCTACTGGCAGCAAACCTGTAAAATCTCAAATGCTCTTTAAGGGGGTGTGAGTTCTTGAGGTTTGATGAGGGATAGGGGGCCAATATAAGGGCTAAGTAGCAGCACCCATCGCACATCTTGTGCACACACCCGCCCCGGTCTCCCCGATCGTCGGAACCCCAATGCCATCGGTCAGGTTCTCTGGCGATGCTCCGACGATGCTCCACCGATGGTGCCCCGACGAAGAAAAATGTGGCACCAACACATGCCCAACCCTAGCACGTGCTGTCGCAACCCTCGGTCCGGTCCGATCTTAGACTGGGAATGAACTTCGTATGCTTAGATTGGGAATGAACTTCGTATGCTTAAGGCAACCCACGAAACGAGCGTGCGGGTGCTTAACCGGCCAGAGGGGCGGGATGCGCAAGCCGGGGATCGGCCGAGTCCCCCTCTGCATGGTGCCGATCCTGCTGCTATAACCCTCGGTCCGGTTCGATCTTAGATTGGGAATGAACTCCGTATGCCTAAACTAACCGACGAAACGAGCAGGCGGGAACTACGTCGGCCAGAGAGACGGGATGCGCAAGCCGTGGATCGATAGGGTGGTAGGTGGGTTTAGGCACATCATCATATTTCTACGTGCCAATGCCATTTTTATGGCTTGAAAATTCATACAATCGTCCCTTAAGCCTTCACGTGAAGTTTCATGGCAAGACGACTCGTTTTCTATTTTTCATGATTTTTGGAACTTTTTACGGTTCGAGATTTTTTAAAATTTTTTCAGAAGGATTTTTGGCCGCAAACTTGGTAGACATGATCCTTGTATTTTTGTTGGCATGCACAAAAAAATTCAGCTAAAAACTCGAAGTGTACAAGATTTTGTGACCATTTGAAAAAGGTGTCCCCATTTCAGACACTTTAATGGCTACTGGCAGCAAACCTGTAAAATCTCAAATGCTCTTTAAGGGGGTGTGAGTTCTTGAGGTTTGATGAGGGATAGGGGGCCAATATAAGGGCCAAGTACCAGCACCCATCGCACATCATGGCGCACACCACCCCCCCCGACCCCCCTGATCGTCGAACCCTAATGCCTCCAGTCAGGTTCTCCGACGATGCTCCAGCAATGGTGCCCCGACGAAGAAAAATGTGGCACCAACGCATGCCTGAGCACAGCATGTGCTGTCGCAACCCTCGGTCCGATTCAATCTTAGACTGGGAATGAACTCCATATGCTTAGACTGGAATGAACTCCGTATGCCTAAGTCAACCCACGAAACAAGCGTGAGGGTGCTCAGTCGACCAGAGGGGTGGGATGCGCAAGTCGGGGATCGGTCGGGTCCCCCTTTGTGTGCTGTCGATCTTGTTGCAGTAACCCTCGATCCGGTCCGATCTTAGTCTAGGAATGAACTCCGTATGCCTAAGCCAACCGATGAAATGAGCGGGCGGGCGGGCGGGCACTACGCCGGCCAGAGAGACGGGATGTACAAGCCGTGGATCGATAGGGTGGTAGGTGGGTTTAGGCACATCTTCATATTTCTATGTGCCAATGCCATTTTTACGGTGTGTAAATTCATACAATGGTCCCTTAAGCCTTCTCGTGAAGTTTCATGGCAAGACGACTCGTTTTCTACTTTTCATAAAAATTCAGCTAAAAACTCGAAGGGTACAAGATTTTGTGACCATGTGAAAAAAGTGTCCCCATTTCAGACACTTTAATGGCTACTAGCAGCAAACCTATAAAATCTCAAATGCTTTTTAAGGGGTGTGAGTTCTCGAGGTTTGATGAGGGATAGGAGGCCAATATAAGGGCCAAGTACTAGCACCCATCGCACATCATGTGCGCACACCCCCCTGACCCCCCCGATCGTCAGAACCCCAATGCCGTCGGTCAGGTTCTCCGGTGATGGTCCAACATGGTGCCTCGATGAAGAAAAATGTGGCACCAGAACATGCCCGAGCCCAGCATGTGCTGTTGCAACCCTCTGTCTGATCCAATCTTAGACTGGGAATGAACTTCGTATGCTTAGACTGGGAATGGACCCCGTATGCCTAAGTCAACCCACGAAATGAACGTGCGGGCGCTCAGCCAGCCAGAGGGGCGGGATGTGTAAGCCGGGGATCAGCCGGGTCCCTCTCTACGTGCTATCGATCCTGCTGCTGCAACCCTTTGTCCGGTCTGATCTTAGACTGGGAATGAACTCTGTATGCCTAAGCCAACAGACGAAACAAGCGGGCGTGTGGGCGGGCGGGCACTACGCCGGCCAGAGAGACGGGATGCGCAAGCCGTGGATCGATGGGGTGGTAGGTGGGTTTAGGTGCATCTTCATATTTCTCCATGCCAATGCCATTTTTATGGCTTGTAAATTCATGCAATGGTCCCTTAAGCCTTCACGTGAAGTTTCATGGCAAGACGACTCGTTTTCTATTTTTCATGATTTTTGGAACTTTTTACGGTTCGAGATTTTTTAAAATTTTTTCAGAAGGATTTTTGGCCGCAAACTTGGTAGACATGATCCTTGTATTTTTGTTGGCATGCACAAAAAAATTCAGCTAAAAACTCGAAGTGTACAAGATTTTGTGACCATTTGAAAAAGGTGTCCCCATTTCAGACACTTTAATGGCTACTGGCAGCAAACCTGTAAAATCTCAAATGCTCTTTAAGGGGGTGTGAGTTTTCGAGGTTTGATGAGGTATAGGGGGCCAATATAAGGGCTGAGTACCAACACCCATCGCACATCATGTGCGCACACCCCTCCCCCGACCCCCCCGATCGCCGGAACCCCAGTGCTGTCAGTTAGGTTCTTCGATGATGCTTCGACGATGGTGCCCCGGCAAAGAAAAATGCGGCACCAGCACATGCCCGAGCCCAAAATGTGCTGCCGTAACCCTCGGTCTGGTTCGATCTTAGACTGAGAATGAACTCCGTATGCTTAGACTGGGAATGAACTCCGTATGCCAAAGTTAACCCATGAAACGAGCGAGCGGGCACTCAGCCGGCCAGAGGGGTAGGATGCGCAAGTCGGGGATCAACCGGGTCCCCATCTACGTACTGCCGATCCGCTATCGCAACCCTCAGTTTGATCCAATCTTAGACAGGAAATGAACTCCGTATGCCTAAGCCAACCGATGAAACGAGCGGGCATTAGGTCGGTCAGAAAGACGGGATGCACAAGCCATGGACCGATAGGGTGGTAGGTGGGTTTAGGCACATCTTCATATTTCTGCCTACCAATGCCATTTTTATGGCTTGTAAATTCATACAATGGTCCCTTAAGCCTTCACGTGAAGTTTCATGGCAAGACGACTCGTTTTTCTATTTTTCATAATTTTTGAAACTTTTTACGGTTCAGGATTTTTTAAAATTTTTTCGGAAGGAGTTTTGGCCCAAAACTTGGTAGATGTGATCCTTGTATTTTTTTTGGGATGCATAAAAAAATTCAGCTAAAAACTCGAAGTGTACAAGATTTTGTGATCATTTGAAAAAACTGTCCCCATTTTAGACACTTTAATTACTACTGACAGCAAACCTGTAAAATCTCAAATGCTCTTTAAGGGGGCGTGAGTTCTCAAGGTTTGATGAGGGATAGGGGGCCAATATAAGGGCCAAGTACCAGCACCCATCGCACAACATGTGCGCACACCCCCCGGCCCCCCTAATCGTCGGAACCCCAATGCTGCCGGTCAGGTTCTTTGGCGATGCTCCGGCGATGGTGCCCTGACGAAGAAAAATGCGGCACCAGCACATGCCAAGTTCAGAATGTGCTGCCGTAACCCTCGGTCCGGTCCAATCTTAGACTGGGAATGAACTCCATATGCTTAGACTGGGAATGAACTCCATATGCCAAAGTCAACCCACGAAATGAGCGTGCGGGTGCTCAGCCGGCCAGAGGGGCGAGATGCTCAAGCCAGGGATCGGACGGGTCCCCCTCTGTGTGCTGCCGAACCTGCTGCTACAGCCCTCAGTCCAGTCTAATCTTAGACTGGGAATGAACTCCGTATGCCTAAGCCAACTGACGAAACGAGCGGGCGGGCAGGTGGGCGGGCACTACGCCGGCCAGAGAGACGAGATACACAAGCTGTGGATCGATAGGGAGGTTGGTGGGTTTAGGTACATCTTCATATTTCTACGTGCCAATGCCATTTTTATGGCATGTAAATTCATACAATGGTCCCTTAAGCCTTCACGTGAAGTTTCATGGCAAGATGACTCGTTTTCTATTTTTCACGATTTTCAAAACTTTTTACGGTTCGGGATTTTTTAAAATTTTTTCGAAAGGAGTTTTGGTACCAAACTTGGTAGACGTGATCCTTGTATTTTCTTTGGCATGCATAAAAAATTTCAGCTAAAAACTCGTAGTGTACAAAATTTTGTGACCATTTGAAAAAAGTGTCCCCATTTCAGACACTTTAATGGCTACTGGCAGCAAACCTGTCAAATCTCAAATGCTCTTTAAGGGGGTGTGAGTTCTCAAGCTTTGATGAGGGATAGGGGGCCAATACAAGGGCCAAGTACCAGCACCCATCCCACATCATGTGTGCGCACCCCCCCGGCCCACCGATTGTCGAAACCCCAATGCCGACGGTCAGGTTCTCCGACGATGCGGCACCGGCACATGCCCGAGCCCAGCATGTGCTGTCGCAACCCTCGATCCGGTCCGATCTTCGACTGAGAATGAACTCTGTATTCTTAGATTGGGAATGCACTCCGTATGCCTAAGTCAACCCACGAAACGAGCGTACAGGCGCTCAGCCGTCTAGAGGGGATGGATGCACAAGCCGGGGATCGGTCGGGTCACCCTCTGGGTGCTGCTGATCCTGCTGCCGCAACCCTCAGTCCAGTCTGATCTTAGACTGGGAATGAACTCTGTATTCCTAAGCCAACTGACGAAACGAGCGGGCGGTAGGCGGGCGGGCACTATGCCAGCCAGAGAGGCGGGATACGCAAGCCGTGGATCGATAGGGTGGTAGGTGGGTTTAGGCACATCCTCATATTTCTGCATGCCAATGCCATTTTTATGGCTTGTAAATTCATACAATGGTCCCCTAAGCCTTCACGTGAAGTTTCATGGCAAGACGACTCGTTTTCTATTTTTCATGATTTTCAAAACTTTTTGTGGTTTAGGATTTTTTAAAATTTTTCAGAAGGAGTTTCGGCCCCAAACTTGGTAGAAGTGATCCTTGTATTTTTGTTGGCATGCACAAAAAATTCAGCTAAAAACTCGAAGTGTACAAGATTTTGTGACCATTTGAAAAAAGTGTCCCCATTTCAGACACTTTAATGGCTACTGGCAGCAAACCTGTAAAATCTCAAATGCTCTTTAAGGGGGTGTGAGTTCTTGAGGTTTGATGAGGGATACGGGGTCAATATAAGGGCCAAGTACCGGCACCCATCGTACATCATGTGTGCACAACCCCCCCGCCCCCCCGATCGTCGGAACCCCAATGTCGCCGATCAGGTTCTCCAGTGATGCTCCGACGATGGTGCCTCAGGGAAGAAACACGCGGCACCAGCACATGCCTTAGCCCAGCATGTGTTGCTGTAACCCTCAATCCGGTCTGATCTTATACTGGGAATGAACTCCGTATGGTTAGACTGGGAATGAACTCCGTATGCCTAAGTCAACCCATGAAACGAGCGTGTGAGCGCTCAGCCGGCCGGAGGGGCAGGATGCGCAAGCCGGGGATCGACCGGCTCCCCCTCTGTGTGCTGCCGATCCTGCTGCCACAATCCTCAGTCCAGTCCGATCTTAGACTGAGAATGAACTCCGTATGCCTAAGCCAACCGATGAAACGAGTGGGTAGGTGGGCGGGCGGGCACTACGTCGGCCAGAGAGACGGGATGCGCAAGCCATGGATCGATAGGTGGTAGGTGGGTGTAGGCACATCTTCATATTTCTACATGCCAATGCCATTTTTATGGCCTGTAAATTCATACATTGGTCCCTTAAGCCTTCACGTGAAGTTTCATGGCAAGATGACTCGTTTCTATTTTTCACGATTTTTGAAACTTTTTACGGTTCAGGATTTTTTAAAACTTTTTCGGAATGAGTTTTGGCCCCAAACTTGGAGACGTGATCCTTGTATTTTGTTGGCATGCATAAAAAAATTCAGCTAAAAACTCGAAGTGTACAAGATTTTGTGATCATTTGAAAAAAGTGTCCCCATTTCAGACACTTTAATGGCTATTGGCAGCAAACCTGTAAAATCTCAAATGCTTTTAAGGGGGTATGAGCTCTCCAGGTTTGATGAGGGATAGGGGGTCAATATAAAGGCCAAGTACCAGCACCCATTGCACATCATGTGCATACACCCCCCGGCCCCCCCGATCACTGGAACCCCAATGTCGTCAGTCAGGTTCTCCGGTGATGCTCCGACGATGGTGCCCCGACGAAGAAAAATACGGCACCAGCACATGCCCAAGCCCAGCATGTGCTGTCGCAACCATCAGTCTGGTCTGATATTAGATTGGGAATGAACTCCGTATGCCTAAGTTAACCCATGAAACGAGCGTACGGGCGCTCAGCCAGCCAGAGTGGCGAGATGCGCAAGCCAGGGATCGGCCGAGCCCCCTCTGCGTGCTGTCAATCCTGCTGCCGCAACCCTCGGTCCAGTCCGATCTTAGACTGGGACTAAACTCCGTATGCCTAAGCCAACTGACAAAACGAGCTGGCGGACGGGCGGGCGAGACTACGTCGGCCAGAAAGGCGGGATGCGCAAGCCGTGGATCGATAGGGTGGTAGGTGGGTTTAGGCACATCTTCATATTTCTACATGCCAATGCCATTTTTATGGCTTGTAAATTCATACAATGGTCCCTTAAGCCTTCACGTTAAGTTTCATGGCAAGACGACTTGTTTTCTATATTTCACGATTTTTGAAACTGTTTACGGTTCGGGATTTTTTAAAATTTTTTCGGAATGAGTTTTGGCCGCAAACTTGACAAACGTTATCCTTGTATTTTTATTGGCATGCACAAAAAAAGTCAGCTAAAAACTCGAACTGTACAAGATTTTGTGACCATTTGAAAAACGTGTCCCCATTTCAGACACTTTAATGGCTACTGGCAACAAACCTGTAAAATCTCAAATGCTCTTTAAATGGGTGTGAGTTCTTGAGGTTTGATGAGGGATAGGGGGCCAATATAAGGTCCAAGTACCAGCACCCATCGCAAATCATGTGTGCACACCCCCCGGCCCCCCCGATCGTCGGAACCCCAATGCCGCCGGTTAGTTTCTCTGGCGATGGTGCCCCGGTGAAGAAAAATACGGCACCAACACATGCCCGAGCCCAGCATGTGTTGCAGCAACCCTCGGTCCGGTCTGATCTTAGACTGGGAATGAACTCCATATGCTTAGTCTGGGAATCAACTCCGTATGCCTAAGTCAACCCATGAAATGAGCGTGCGGGTGCTCAGCCGGGCAGAGAGGTAGGATGCGCAAGCTGGGGATCGGTCTGGTCCCCTTCTGCGTGCTGCCGATCATGCTGCTGCAACCCTCGGTCCGGTCTGATCCTAGACTAGGAATGAACTCTGTATGCCTAAGCCAACCGATTAAACGAGCGGGCGGGCAGGCGGGTGGGAACTATGCCGGCCAGAGAGACGGGATGCGCAAGCCGTGGATCGATAGGGTGGTAGGTGGGTTTAGGCACATCTTCATATTTCTACATGCCAATGCCATTTTTATGGCTTGTAAATTCATACAATGGTCCCTTAAGCCTTCACGTGAAGTTTCATGGCAAGACGACTCGTTTTTTATTTTTCACGATTTTCAAAACTTTTTATGGTTCGGGATTTTTTAAAATTTTTCGTGAAAGAGTTTTGGCATCAAACTTGGTGGACGTGATCCTTGTATTTTTGTTGGCATGCACAAAAAATTTAGCTAAAAACTCGAACTGCATAAGATTTTGTGACCATTTGAAAAAAGTGTCCCCATTTCAGACACTTTGATGGCTACTGGCAGCAAACCTGTAAAATCTCAATTGCTCTTTAAGGGGATGTGAGTTCTCGAGGTTTGATTAGGGATAGGGGCCAATATAAGGGCCAAGTACCAGCACCCATCGCACATCATGTGCGCACACCCCCCGGCCCCCCCGATCATTGGAACCCCAATGCCGCCAGTCAGGTTCTCCGATGATGCTCCGGCATGGTGCCTCGGTGAAGAAAAATGTGGCACCAACACATGTCCGAGCCCTGCACGTGCTGCTGTAACCCTTGATCCGGTCCGATCTTAAACTTGGAATGAACTCTGTATGCTTAGACTGGGAATGAACTCCGTATGCCTAAGTCAACCCATGAAACGAGCATGCGGGTGCTCAACCGGCTAGAGGGGCTGGATACGTAAGCCGGGGATCGGTTGGGTCGCCCCCTGTGTGCTGCCGATCCTGCTGCCATAACCCTCAGTCCGGTCCAATCTTAGACCGGGAATGAACTCCATATGCCTAAGCTAACTGACGAAACGAGCGGCCGGGCGGACGGGCGGGCACTAAGTCGGCCAGAGAGACGGGATACGGAAGCCGTGATCGATAAGGTGGTAGGTGGGTTTAAGCACATCTTCATATTTCTACGTGCCAATGCCATTTTTACGACTTGTAAATTCACAAAATGGTCCCTTAAGCCTTCATGTGAAGTATCATGGCAAGACGACTCGTTTTATATTTTTCATAATTTTTGAAACTTTTACGGTTCAGGATTTTTTAAAATTTTTTTAGAAGGAGTTTTGGGCCCAAATTTTTGTTGGCATGCACAAAAAAATTCAGCTAAAAACTCGAAGTGTACAAGATTTTGTGACCATTGGAAAAAAGTGTCCCCATTTCAGACACTTTAATGGCTACTGGCAGCAAACCTATAAAATCTCAAATGCTCTTTAAGGAGGTGTGAGTTCTCGAGGTTTGATGAGGGATAGGGGGCCAATATAAGGGCCAAGTACCAGCACCCATCACACATCATGTGCGCACACCCCCGGCCCCCGATCGTCGGAACCCCAAGGCCGTCGGTCAGGTTCTCCGGTGATCCTCCGACGATAGTGTCCCGACGAAGAAAAATGTGGCACCAACACATGCCCGACCCCAGCATCTGCTGCTGCAACCCTTGGTCCGATTTCGTATGCTTAGACTGGGAATGAACTCCGTATACCTAAGTCAACCCACGAAACGAGGGTGCGGGTGCTCAGCCGGCTAGAGGGGCGGGACTTGCAAGCCGGGGATCGGTCGGGTCCCCTTCTATGTGCTACCAATCCTGCTGTTGCGACCCTCAGTCCGGTCTGATCTTAGACTGGGAATGAACTCCGTATGCCTAAGCCAACCGATGAAACGAGCGGGCGGGCGGGCGGGAACTATGCGGGCCAAAGAGACGGGATGCGCAAGCCGTGGATCGATAGGGTTGTAGGTGGGTTTAGGCACATCTTCATATTTCTGAGTGCCAATGCCATTTTTATGGCTTGTAAATTCATACAATGGTCCCTTAAGCCTTCATGTGAAGTTTCATGCAAAGATAACTCGTTTTCTATTTCTCACTATTTTTGAAACTTTTTGCAGTTCAGGATTTTTTAAAATTTTTTCCGAATGAGTTTTAGCCCCAAACGTGGTAGACATGATCCTTGTATTTTTTTTGGTGTGCACAAAAAAATTCAGCTAAAAAATCGAAGTGTACAAGATTTTGTGACCATTTGAAAAAAGTGTCCCCATTTCAGACACTTTAATGGCTACTGGCAGCAAACTTGTAAAATCTCAAATACTTTTTAAGATTGTGTGAGTTCTCGAGATTTCATGAGGGATAGGGTGCCAATATAAGGGCCAGGTACCAGCACCCATCGCACAACATGTGAACACACCCCCCGGCCCCCCCGATCGTTGGAACCCCAATGTTCCCAATCAGGTTCTCTGGCGATGCTCCGGCGATGGTGCCCCGGTGAAGAGAAATGCGACACCAACACATGCCCGAGCCTGGCATGTGCTGCCGCAACCCTCAGTCTGGTCTGATCTTAGACTGGGAGTGAACTTCGTATGCTTAGATTCCGAATGAACTCAGTATGCCTAAGTTAACCCACAAAATGAGCGTGCGGGCGCTCAGCTGGCCAGAGGGGCGGGATGCGCAAGCTGAGGATCGACCGCTCCCCCTCTGTGTGTTGTCGATCCTACTGTCACAACCCTCGATCTGGTCTGATCTTAGACTGGGAATTAACTCCGTATGCCTAAGCCAACCGATGAAACGAGCGGGCGGGTAGGCGGTCGGGCACTACGTCGACCAGAGAGACGGGATGCGCAAGCCATGGATCGATAGGGTGGTAGGTGGGTTTAGGCACATCTTCATATTTATACATGCCAATTCCATCTTTATTTCATGTAAATTCATACAATGGTCCCTTAAGCCTTCACGTGAAGTTTCATGGCAAGACGAAGCATTTTTTATTTTTAACGATTTTCAAAACTTTTTGCGGTTCGAGATTTTTTAAAATTTTTTTGGAACGAGTTTTGGCCCCAAACATGGTAGACGTGATCCTTGTATTTTTTTTCGCATGCCCAAAAAAATTCAGCTAAAAACTCGAAGTGTACAAAATTTTGTGACCATTTGAAAAAAGTGTCCCCATTTCGGACACTTTAAGGGTTACTGGCAGCAAACCTGTAAAATCTCAAATGCTCTTTAAAGGGGTGTGAGTTCTCGAGGTTTGATGAGGGATAGGGGTCCAATATAAGGGCCAAGTACCAGCACCCATCGCACATCATGTGAGCACCCCCCCGCCCCCCGATCACGGGAACCCCAATGTCGTCGGTCAGGTTCTCCGGCGATGCTCCGGCGATGGTGCCCCGGTGAAGAAAAATATAGCACCAACACATGCCCGAGCCCAGCATGTGCTGCCGTAACCCTCAGTTCGGTCTGATCTTAGACTAGGAATGAACTCCGTATGCTTAGACTAGGAATGAACTCCATATGCCAAAGTCAACCCACGAAACGAGCGTGCGGGTGCTCAGTCGGCCAAAGGGGCAGGATGCGCAAGCTGGGAATCGACTGGGTCCCCCTATACGTGCTATCAATCCTGCTGCCACAACCCTCGGTCTGGCCTGATCTTAGACTGGGAACGAACTCCGTATGCCTAAGCCAACCGATGAAACGAGCGACCGGGCCGGTAGGCACTACGCCGACCAGAGAGACGGGATGTGCAAGCCATGGATCGATAGGGTGGTAGGTGGGTTTAGGCACATCCTCATATTTCTATGTGCCAATGCCATTTTTATGGCTTGTAAATTCATACAATGGTCCTTTAAGCCTTCACGTGAATTTTCATGGCAAGACTACTCGTTTTCTATTTTTCATGATTTTGAAACTTTTTACGGTTTCGAGTTTTTTTAAAATTTTTTCGGAAGGTGTTTTGGCCCCAGACATGGTAGACGTGATCCTTGTATTTTTTTGGCATGCACAAAAAATTCAGCTAAAAACTCGAAGTGTACAAGATTTTGTGACCATTTGAAAAAAGTGTTCCCCATTTCAGACACTTTAAGGGCTACTGGCAGCAAACCTGTAAAATCTCAAATGCTCTTTAAGGGGGTGTGAGTTCTCGAGGTTTGATGAGGGATAGGGGACCAATATAAGGGCCAAGTAGCAGAACCCACCGCACATGATGTGCGCACACCCCTCCCCGGCCCCCCCGATCGTCGGAACCCCAATGCCGTCGGTCAGGCTCTTCGGTGATGCTCTGGCGATGGTGCCCGACGAAGAAAAATGCGGCACCAACACATGCCCGAGCCCAGACGGTGAATGAACTCTGTATGCTTAGACTGGGAATGAACTCCGTATGCCTAAGTCAAACCACGAAACGAGCGTGCAGGCACGTAGCTGGCCAGAGGGGCGAGATGCGCAAGCCGAGGATCGATCAGGCCCCCTCTACGTGCTACTGATCCTACTAGCATAACCTTCAGTCTGGTTCAATCTTAGACTGGAATGAACTCCGTATGCCTAAGCAACCGACGGAACGACCAGGCGGGCCGGCGGGTGAGCACTACCACGGCCAGAGAGACGGGATGCGCAAGCCGTGGATCGATAGGGTGGTAGGTGGGTTTAGGCACATCTTCATATTCTACATGCCAATCCATTTTTATTCGTGTAAATTCATACAATGGTCCCTTAAGCCTTCACGTGAAGTTTCATGGCAAGACGAAGCATTTTCTATTTTTCACGATTTTCAAAACTTTTTACGGTTCGAGATTTTTTAAAATTTTTTCGGAACGAGTTTTGGACCCAAACTTGGTAGACGTGATCCTTGTATTTTTTTTGGCATGCACAAAAAAATTCAGCTAAAAACTCGAAGTGTACAAAGATTTTGTGACCATTTGAAAAAGTGTTCCCATTTCAGACACTTTAAGGGTTACTGGCAGTAAACCTATAAAATCTCAAATGCTCTTTAAAGGGGTGTGAGTTCTTGAGGTTTGATGAGGGATAGGGGGCCAATATAAGGGCCAAGTACCAGCACCCATCGCACATTATGTGCGCACACCCCCCGCCCCCCGATCACGGGAACCCCAATGCCGTCGGTCAGGTTCTCCGGTGATGCTCCGGTGATGGTGCCCCGGTGAAGAAAAATACAGCACCAACACATGCTCGAGCCCAGCATGTGCTGCCGTAACCCTCAGTTCGATCTGATCTTAGACTGGGAATGAACTCCGTATGCTTACACTGGGAATGAACTCCATATGCCAAAATCAACCCACGAAACGAGCGTGCGGGTGCTCAGTCGGCCAAAGGGGTAGGATGCGCAAGCCGGGGATCGACTGGGTCCCCCTATACGTGCTATCGATCCTGCTACCACAACCCTCGATCTGGTCTAATCTTAGACTGGGAACGAACTTCGTATGCCTAAGCCAACCGACGAAACGAGCGGCCGGGCCGGCAGGCATTACGCCGGCCAGAGAGACGGGATGTGCAAGCCATGGATCGATAGGGTGGTAGGTGGGTTTAGGCACATCCTCATATTTCTATGTGCCAATGCCATTTTTATGGCTTGTAAATTCTTACAATGGTCCTTTAAGCCTTCACGTGAATTTTCAAGGCAAGACTACTCGTTTTCTATTTTTCATGATTTTTGAAACTTTTTACGGTTCGAGTTTTTTTAAAACTTTTTCGGAAGGTGTTTTGGCCCCAAACATGGTAGACGTGATCCTTGTATTTTTTTTGGCATGCACAAAAAAATTCAGCTAAAAACTCGAAGTGTACAAGATTTTGTGACCATTTGAAAAAGTGTTCCCATTTCAGACACTTTAAGGGTTACTGGCAGTAAACCTATAAAATCTTAAATGCTCTTTAAAGGGGTGTGAGTTCTTGAGGTTTGATGAGGGATAGGGGGCCAATATAAGGGCCAAGTACCAGCACCCATCGCACATTATGTGCGCACACCCCCCGCCCCCCGATCACGGGAACCCCAATGCCGTCGGTCAGGTTCTCCGGTGATGCTCCGGTGATGGTGCCCCGGTGAAGAAAAATACGGCACCAACACATGCTCGAGCCCAGCATGTGCTGCCGTAACCCTCGGTCCGATCCGATCTTAGACTGGGAATGAACTCCGTATGCTTAGACTGAGAATGAACTTCGTATGCCTAAGTCAACCCACAAAATGAGCGTACGGGCACTTAGCCGGCCAGAGGGGTGGGATGCGCAAGCCGGGGATCGGCCAGGTCCCTTTCTGTGTGCTACCAATTCTACTACGCAACCCTCGGTCTGGTCCGATCTTAGATTGGGAATGAACTCCATATGCCTAAGCCAACCGACGAAACAAGCGGGCAGGTAGGTGGGCGGGCACTACGTCGGCCAGAGAGACGGGATGCCGCAAGCCGTAAATCGATAGGGTGGTAGGTGGGTTTAGGCACATCTTCATATTTCTATGTTGCCAATGCCATTTTTATGGCTTGTAAATTCATTACAATGGTCCCTTAAGCCTTCACGTGAAGTTTCATGGCAAGACGAAGCATTTTCTATTTTTCACGATTTTCAAAACTTTTTACGGTTCGAGATTTTTTAAAATTTTTTCGAAACGAGTTTTGGCCCCAAACATGGTAGATGTGATCCTTGTATTTTTGTTGGCATGCACAAAAAAATTCAACTAAAAACTCGAAGTGTACAAGATTTTGTGACCATTTGAAAAAAGTGTCCCCATTTTAGACACTTTAATGGCTACTGGCAGCAAACCTGTAAAATCTCAAATGCTCTTTAAGGGATTTGAGTTCTTGAGGTTTGATGAGGGAAAGGGGGCCAATATAAGGGCCAAGTACCAGCACCCATCGCACATCATGTGCGCACACCCCCCGACCCCCCGATCGTCGGAACCCAATGCCGCCGGTCAGGTTCTCCGGTTATGCTCCGGAGATGGCACCCCGACGAAGAAAAATGCGCACCAACACATGCCGAGCCCAGCATGTGCTCAGACGATTTGCTGGTATCTTGACTGGGACATCGTTTGCTGGAAAGTTCAAGCCCACGAAACAAGCGTATGGGTGCTCACCGGCAGAGGGGCGAGATGCCAGCGGGATCGGTCGGGTCCCCTTCTGTGTGCTGTCGATCCTGCTGCCACAACGGGTGGGCAGGCGGGCATTACGTCGGTTAGAGAGATGGGATGCGCAAGGCATGGATCGATAGGGTGGTAGGTGGGTTTCAACACATCTTCATATTTCTGTGTGCTAATGCCATTTTTATGGCTTGTAAATTTATACAATGGTCCCTTAAGCCTTCACGTGAAGTTCATGGCAAGACGACTCATTTTCTATTTTTCACGATTGTCGAAATTTTTAAGATTCGAGATTTTTTAAAATTTTTTCAGAAGGAGTTTTGGCCAAAAACTTGATAGACGTGATGCTTGTATTTTTGTTGGCATACACAAAAAAATTCAGCTAAAAACTTGAAGTGTACAAGATTTTGTGACCATTTGAAAAAAATGTCCTCATTTCAGACACTTTAATGGCTACTGGCAGCGAACCTGTAAAATCTCAAATGCTCTTTAAGGGGGTGTGAGTTCTCGAGGTTTGATGAGGGATAAGGGGCCAATATAAGGGCCAAGCACCAGCGCCCATCTCACATCATGTGCGCACACCCCCCAGCCCCCCAATCATTGGAACCCTAATGGTGCCAGTCAGGTTCTCCAGCGATGGTGCCCCGACAAAGAAAAATGTGACACCAACACATGCCCGAGCCTAGCATGTGCTGCCACAACCCTCGGTCCTGTCTGATCTTAGATTGGGAATGAACTCCGTATGCTTAGACTGGGAATGAACTCCGTATGCCTAAGTCAACCCATGAAACAAGCATGTGGTTGCTCAGCCGACCAGAGGGGTGGGATACGCAAGCCAGGGATCGACCGGGTCCCCTTCTGTGTGTTGCCAATCTTCTGCTGCAACCCTCGGTCCGGTCTGATCTTAGACTGGGAATGAACTCCGTATGCCTAAGCCAACCGACGAAACGAGCGGGCCGACGGGCGGGCGGGCACTATGCCGACCAGAGAGACAGGATGCGCAAGTCGTGGATCGATAGGGTGGTAGGTGGGTTTAGGCACATCTTCATATTTCTGCTTGCCAATGCCTTTTTTATGGCTTGTAAATTCATACGATGGTCCCTTAAGCCTTCACGTCAAGTTTCATGGCAAGACGACTCGTTTTCTATTTTTCATGATTTTTGAAACTTTTTGCAGTTTGGGATTTTTTAAAATTTTTTCGAAAGGAGCTTTGGCCCCAAACTCGGTAGACGTGATCCTTGTATTTTTGTTGGCATGCACAAAAAAATTTCACTAAAAACTCAAAGTGTACAAGATTTTGTGACCATTTCAAAAAAATGTCCCCATTTCAGACACTTTAATGGCTACTGGCAGCAAACCTGTAAAATCTCAAATGCTCTTTAAAGAGGTGTGAGTTCTCGAGGTTTGATGAGGGATAAGGGGCCAATATAAGGGCCAAGTGCTGACACCCATCACACATCATGTGCGCATAACCCCCCGGGCCCCCCCGATCACCGGAACCCTAATGCTGTCGATCAGGTTCTTCGACAATGCTCCTGCGATGGTGCCCTGGCAAAGAAAAATGTGGCACCAAGACATGCCCGAGCCCAGCATGTGCTGCCGCAACCCTCGGTCCTGTCCAATCTTAGATTGGGAATGAACTCCATATGCTTATATTGGGAATGAGCTCCGTATGCCTAAGTAAACCCACGAAATGAGCGTGCGGGTGCTTAGCCGGCCAGAGGGGCGGGATGTGCAAGCCGATGATTAGTCGAGTCCCCCTCTATGTGCTGTCAATCCTACTTTCACAAACCTCGGTTCAGTCTGATCTTAGATTGGGAATGAACTCCGTTTGCCTAAGCCAACCGACGAAATGAGCGGGCGGGTGAGCCAGCGGGCACCACGTCGGCCAGAGAAACGAGATGCGCAAGCCATGGATCAATAGGGTGGTAGGTGGGTTTAGGCACATCTTCATATTTCTGCATTCCAATGCCATTTTTATGACTTGTAAATTCATACAATGGTCCCTTAAGCCTTCATGTGAAGTTTCATGGCAAGACGACTCGTTTTCTATTTTTCATGATTTTCGAAACTTTTAGCGGTTCGAGATTTTTTAAAATTTTTTTGGAAGGAGTTTTGGCCCCAAACTTGGTAGATTGATCCTTGTATTTTTGTTGGCATGCACAAAAAAATTCAGCTAAAAACTCAAAGTGTACAAGATTTTGTGACCATTTGAAAAAAGCATCCCCATTTCAGACACTTTAATGGCTACTGGCAGCAAACCTATAAAATCTCAAATGCTCTTTAAGGGGTGTGCGTTCTCGAGGTTTGATGAGGGATAGAGGGCCAACATAAGGGCCAAGTACCAGCACCCATCACACATCATGTGCGCATAACCCCCCCGGCCCCCCCGATCGCTGGAACCCCAATACCGTCGGTCAGGTTCTCCGGCGATGCTCCTGCGATGGTGCCTCGGTGAAGAAAAATGTGGCACCAACACATACCCGAGCCCAGCATGTGCTGCCGCAACCCTCAGTCCTATCCGATCTTAGATTGGGAATGAACTCCATATGCCTAAGTCAACCCACGAAACGAGCGTACGGGTGCTCAGCCTTCCAGAGGGGCAGGATGAGCAGGCCGGGGATCGGCCGAGTCCCCCTCTGTGTGCTGGCAATCCTGCTGCTGCAACCCTCAGTCCGATCTGATCTTAGACCGGGAATGAACTCCGTATGCCTAAGCCGGCCGATAAAATGAGCGGGCGGATGGGTGGGCGGGCGCTACGCCTGCCAGAGAGACGGGATGCGCAAGCCGTGGATCGATAGGGTAGTAGGTGGGTTTAGGCACATCCTCATATTTCTGCTTGCCAATGCCATTTTTATGGCTTGTAAATTCATACAATGGTCCCTTAAGCCTTCACGTGAAGTTTCATGGCAAGACGACTCGTTTTCTACTTTTCACTATTTTCAAAACTTTTTGCGGTTCGGGATTTTTTAAAATTTTTTCGGAAGGAGTTTTGGCCCCAAACTTGGTAGACATGATCCTTGTATTTTTGTTGGTATGGCACAAAACAATTCAGCTAAAAACTGGAAGTGTACAAGATTTTTGTGACCATTTCAAAAAAGTGTCCCCATTTCAGACACTTTAATGGCTACTGGCAGCAAACCTGTAAAATCTCAAATGCTCTTTAAAGGGGTGTGAGTTCTCAAGGTTTGATGAGGGATAAGGGGCCAATATAAGGGCCAAGTACCAGCACCCATTGCACATCATGTGTGCACCCCCCCGGCCCCCCCGATCGTCGGAACCCCAATGCCGCCGGTCAGGTTCTCCAGCCATGCTCCGATGATGGTGCCCCGACGAAGAAAAATGCGACACCAACACATGCCCGAGCCCAGCATGTGCTACCGCAACCCTCAGTCTGGTCTGATCTTAGACTGGGAATGAACTTCGTATGCTTAGACTGGGAATGAACTCCATATGCCTAAGTCAACCCACGAAACGAGCGTGCGGGTGCTCAGTCGGCCAGAGGGGCGGGATGCACAAGTCGGGGATCGGCTTGGTCCCCCTCTCCGTGTTGCCGATCCTACTACCGCAACCCTCGGTCCGGTCTGATCTTAGACTAGGAATGAACTCCGTATGCCTAAGCCAACCGTCCAAACTAGCTGGCGGGCGGGCGGGCACTAAGCCGGCCAAAGAGACATGACGCGCAAGCCATGGATCGATAGGATGGTAGGTGGGTTTAGGCTTCTCTTCATATTTCTGCATGCCAATGCCATTTTTATGGCTTGTAAATTCATACAATGGTCCCTTAAGCCTTCACGTGAAGTTTCATGGCAAGACGACTCGTTTTCTGTTTTTCATGAATTTTGAAAATTTTACGGTTTGGGATTTTTAAAATTTTTTTGGAAGGAGTTTTAGCCCCAAACTTGGTAGACATGATCCTTGTATTTTTTTGGTATGCACAAAAAAATTCAGCTAAAAACTCGAAGTGTACAAGATTTTGTGACCATTTGAAAAAAGTGTCCCTATTTCGGACACTTTAATGGCTACTGGCAGCAAGCCTATAAAATCTCAAATGCTATTTAAGGGGGTGTGAGTTCTCGAGGTTTGATGAGGGATAGGGGCCCAATATAAGGGCCAAGTACCAGCACCCATTGCACATCATGTGCGTACAACCCCCTGGGCCCCCAATCGCTGGAACCCTAATGCCGCCGGTCAGGTTCTCCGGTGATGCTCCGGCGATGGTGCCCCGGTGAAGAAAAATGCAGCATCAACACATGCCCCGACGCCCAGTATGGTGCTGGTCGTAAACCCTCGGTCGGTCCTAATCCTAGACTGGGAATGGAACTCCGTATGCCTTAGACAGGGAATAGAACTCCGTAATGCGCTAATCAACCCCACGAAATGGAGCGTGCGAGTGCAGAGGGGCGGGATGCGCAACTCAGGGATCGATCGGGTCCCCTCTGGCGTGCCATCGATCCTGCTATCACAACCCTCGATCGGGTCTGATCTGAGACTGAGAATGAACTCCGTATGCCTAAGCCAACCGATGAAATGAGTGGACGGGCGGGCGGGCGGGCACGACGCCGGCCAGAGAGACGAGATGCGCAAGCCATGGATCGATAGGGTGGTAGGTGGGTTTAGGCACATCTTCATATTTTTGTGTGCCAATGCCATTTTTATGGCTTGTAAATTCATACAATGGTCCCTTAAGCCTTCATGTGAAGTTTCATGGCAAGACGACTCGTTTTCTATTTTTCAGGATTTTTGAAACTTTTTACGGTTCGGGATTTTTTAAAATTTTTTCGGAAGGAATCTTGGTCCCAAACTTGGTAGACGTGATCTTTGTATTTTTGTTGGCATGCACAAAAAAATTCAGCTAAAAACTCGAAGTGTACAAGTTTTTGTGGTCATTTGAAAAAAGTGTCCCCATTCCAGACACTTTAATGGCTATTGGCAGCAAACCTGTAAAATCTCAAATGCTCTTTAAGGGGTGTGAGTTCTCGAGGTTTGATGAGAGATAGGGGGCCAATATAAGGGCCAAGTACCAGCACCCATCACACATCATGTGCGCACACCCCCTGCCCCCCGATCGCCGGAACCCAATGTCGCCGGTTTCAGGTTCTCTGACGATCGTTGGTGCCCGCGGTGAAAGAAAAATGCTGCACCAGCACATCCCAAGCCAGCATGTGCTGCCGTACCCCTCGGTCGGCAGTCCTTATCTTAGACTGGGAATGGGTAAACTCCATATGCTTTAGACTGGGAATGACTCCGTATGCCTAGCACCATGAACTAGCGTGCGGGCCGCTCAGTGGGCCATGAGGGGGGAGATGCACAATTTCGGGGATCTACCGGGTCCCTCTGTGTGCTGCCAACTCTTGCTGTCGCAACCCTCAGTCTGGTCCAATCTTAGACTAGGAATCGGATCTGTATGCCTAGGCCAACGACGAAACGAGCGGGCGGCGGCGTTACGGGCCTTTGCCGCCGGCCAGAGAGACGAGATGTGCAAGTCCGTGGATCGATAGGGTGGTAGTGGGTTTAGGCACATCTTCATATTTCTGCATGCCAATGCCATTTTTATGGCTTGTAAATTCATACAATGGTCCCTTAAGCCTTCACGTGAAGTTTCATGGCAAGACGACTCATTTTCTATTTTTCATGATTTTTGAAACTTTTTACGGTTCAGGATTTTTTTAAATTTTTTCGGAAGAAGTTTTGGCCCCAAACTTGGAAGAGGTGATCCTTGTATTTTTGTTGGTATGCGAAAAAAAATTCAGCTAAAAACTCGAAGTGTACAAGATTTTGTGACCATTTGAAGAAAGTGTCCCCATTTCAGACACTTTAATGGCTACTGACAGCAAACCTGTAAAATCTCAAATGCTCTTTAAGGGGGTGTGAGTTCTCGAGGTTTGATGAGGGATAGGAGGCCAATATAGGGGCCAAGTACCAGCACCCATCGCACATCATGTGCGCACACCCAGCACCCCACGATCGGCGTGGAACCCCCATGCCGCGTCAGGGTCCTCCGACGATGCTCCGACGATGGTGCTCACCGGCGAAAGAAAATGCGGCACCAGCACATGCCTGAGCCGCAGCAATGTGCTGCCGTAACCTGCGTTCGATCCGATCTTAGACTGGGAATGAACTCCATGCTTTAGACTGGAAATGAACTGCCGTATGCCCTAAGTCAATCCCACGAAACGAGCTTGCGAGCCTTCAGCCAGTCCAGAGGGGCCGGATGTGCAGCCGGGGAATTGGCGCCTGGTCTCTCTCTATGTGCCTACCGATCTTGCTACCGCAGCCTCGGTCTGGTCAAATACTTAGACTAGGGATGAACTCCGTATGCCTAAACCAATAGACGAAAAGAGCGGGCGGGCGGGCGGGCACTATGCATGGCCAGAGAGACGGGATGCGCAAGTCATGGATCGATAGGGTGGTAGGTGGGTTTAGGCACATCTTCATATTTCTACGTGCCAATGTTATTTTTATGGCTTGTAAATTCCTACAATGGTCCCTTAAGCCTTCACGTGAAGTTTCTTGGCAAGACGACTCCTTTTCTACTTTTCACGATTTTCAAAACTTTCTGCGGTTTGGGATTTTTTAAAATTTTTTCAAAAGGAGTTTTGGCCCCAAACTTGGTAGATGTGATCCTTGTATTTTTGTTGGCATGCACAAAAACATTCGAAGCGTACAAGATTTTGTGACCATTTGAAAAAAGTGTCCCCATTTCAGACACTTTAATTGCTACTGGTAGCAAACCTGTAAAATCTCAAATGCTCTTTAAGGGGGTGTGAGTTCTCGAGGTTTGATGAGGGATAGGGGGCCAATATAAGGGCCATGCACCAGCACCCATCGCACATCTTGTGGGCACACCCCCTGCCCCCGATCATTGGAACCCCAATGCCGTCGGTCAGGTTCTCCAGCAATGCTCCGGCCATGGTGCCCGGTGAAGAAAAATGCGGCACCAGCACATGCCCAAGCCCAGCATGTACTGCCGCAACCCTTGGTCAAATTGCTCCTAGACTGGGAATGAACTCCATATGCTTAGACTGAGAATGAACTCCGTATGCCTAAGTCAACCCACGAAACAAGCGTGCGGGTGCTCAGCCAGCTAGAGGGGCGGGATGCGCAAGTTGGGGATCGGCCGAGTCCCCCTCTGCGTGCTGCCGAATCCTACTGCCGCAACCCTTGGTTCAGTCCATCTTAGACTGGGAATGAACTTCGTATGCCTAAGCCAACCGATGAAATGAGCGGGTGGGTGGGCCGACGGGCACTACGTCGGCCAGAGAGACGGGATGTGCAAGCCGTGGATCGATAGTGTGGTTGGTGGTTTAGGCACATCTTCATATTTCTGTGTGCCAATGCCATTTTTATGGCTTGTAAATTCATACAATGGTCCCTTAAGCCTTCACGTGAAGTTTCGTGGCAAGACGACTCGTTTATATTTTTCATGATTTTTGAAACTTTTTACGGTTTGGGATTTTTTAAATTTTTTTTGGAAGGAGTTTTAGGTTCCAAACTTGGTAGACGTTGATCCTTGTATTTTTGTTGGCATGCATAAAAAAATTATTTCTAAAAAGTAGAAGTGGTACAAGATTTTGTGCCATTTGAAAAAAGTGTCCATTTCAGTACTTTAATGCTACTGGCAGCAAACCTGTAAAAATCTCAAATGCTCTTTAAGGTTGGTGTGAGTTCTCGAGGTTTGATGAGGGATAGGGGGCCAATATAAGGGCGCAGCACCAGCACCCATTACACATCATGTGTGCACACCCACCCCGGCCCCCCTGATTGCCGAAACCCCAATACCATCGGTCAGGTTCTCCGAAGATGGCACCCCGACGATGAAAAATGCAACACCAGCACATGCTCGATCCCAGCATGTGCTGGCGTAACCCATGGTCCGGTCCGATCTTAGACTGGGAATGAACTCCGTATGCTTAGACATGGAATAAACTCCGTATGCCTAAGTCAACCCAAAGAAACGAGCGTGCGGGCGCTCAACCGGCCAGAAGGGCGGGATGCGCAAGCCAGGGATCGACCGAGTCCCACTCTGCATGCTATCATTCCGGCTGCCGCAACCCTCGGTCCGATCCAATCCTAGACGGGGAATGAACTCCGTATGCCTAAGCCAACCGACGAAACGAATGGGCGAGCAGGCGGGCAGGCACTACGCCGGCCAGAGAGACGGGATGCGCAAGCCGTGGATCGATAGGGTGGTAGGTGGGTTTAGGCACATCTTCATATTTCTGCATACCAATGCCATTTTTTTGGCTTGTAAATTCATACAATGGTCCCTTAAGCCTTCACGTGAAGTTTCATTGCAAGACGACTCGTTTTCTATTTTTCACGATTTTTGAAACTTTTTACGGTTTGGGATTTTTTATAATTTTTTCGAAAGGAGTTTTGGCCCCAAACTTGGTAAACGTGATCCTTGTATTTTTCTTGGAATGCACAAAACATTTCAGCTAAAAACTCGAAGTGTACAAGATTTTGTGACCATTTGAAAAAAGTGTCCCCATTTCAGACACTTTAATGGCTACTGGCAGCAAACCTGTAAAATCTCAAATGCTCTTTAAGGGGGTGTGAGTTCTCAAGGTTTGATGAGGGATAGGGGGCCAATATAAGGGCCAAGTACCAGCACCCATCGCACATCATGTGCGCACACCCCCCCGGCCCCTTCGATCGCCGGAACCCCAATGCCGCCGGTCAGGTTCTCTGATGATGCTCTGACGATGGTGCCCCGGTGAAGAGATATGCGGCACCAGCACATGCTCGAGCCCAGCATGTGCCGCCGCAACCCTCGGTCCGGTCCTATCTTAGACTGGGAATGAACTCCGTATGCTTAGACTGGGAATGAACTTCGTACGCCTAAGTCAACCCGTGGAATGAGCGTGCGGGGGCTCAGCTGGCCAAAGGGGCGGGTTACGCAAGCTGAGGATCGGTCGGGTCCCCCTCTGTGTGCTGTCGATCCTGCTGCCATAACCCTTGGTCCGGTCCAATCTTAGACTTGGGAATGAACTCTGTATGCCTAAGCCAAACAACAAAACGAGTGGGCAGGCGGGCGGGCGGGCACTACGTCAACCAGAGAGACGAGATGCGCAAGCCGTGGATCAATAGGGTGGCAAGTGGGTTCAGGCACATCCTCATATTTATACGTACCAATGCCATTTTTATGGCTTGTAAATTTATACAATGGTCCCTTAGGCCTTCACGTGAAGTTTCATGGCAAGATGACTCGTTTTCTATTTTTCACGATTTTCAAAACTTTTTGCGGTTCGGGATTTTTTAAAATTTTTTCGGAAGGACTTTTGGCCCCAAACTTGGTAGACATGATCCTTGTATTTTTTTTGGCATGCATAAAAAAATTCAGCTAAAAACTCAAAGTGTACAAGATTTTGTGACCATTTGTAAAAAGTATCCCCATTTCAGACACTTTAATGGCTACTGGCAGCAAACCTGTAAAATCTCAAATGCTCTTTAAGCGGGTGTGAGTTCTTGAGGTTTGATGAGGGATAAGGGGCCAATATAAGGGCCAAGTACTAGCACCCATCGCACATCATGTGCGCACACCCCCCAGCCCTCCGATCGTCAGAACCCCAATGCCACCTGTCAGGTTCTCTAGCGATGGTGCCCCGGCGAAGAAAAATAAGACACCAGCACATGCTCGAGCCCAGTATGTGCTGCCGTAACCCTCGATCTGGTCTGATCTTAGAGTGGGAATGAACCCCGTATGCTTAGACTGGGAATGAACTCCGTATGCCTAACCTAACCCACGAAACGAGCGTACGGGCGCTCAGTCGGCCAGAGGGGCGGGATGCGCAAGCCGAGGAGTTTTGGCCCCAAACTTGGTAGACGTGATCCTTGTATTTTTTTTGGCATGCACAAAAAAATTCAGCTAAAAACTCAAAGTGTACAAGATTTTGTGGCCATTTGAAAAAGGTGTTCCCATTTCAGACACTTTAATGGCTACTGGCAGCAAACCTGTAAAATCTCAAATGCTCTTTAAGGGGGTGTGAGTTCTCGAGGTGTGATAAGGGATAGGGGGCCAATATAAGGGTCAGGTACCAGCACCCATCGCACATCATGCGCGCAGACCCCCCGCCCCCCGATCGACGAAACCCCGAATGCCGTCGGTTAGGTTCTCCGGCGATGGTGCCCCGACGAAGAAAAATGTGGCACCAGCACATGCCCGAGCCCAGCATGCACTGTCGCCACCAGCGGTCCGGTCCGATCTTAGACTGGGAATGAACTCCGTATGCCTAAGTCAACCCACAAAATGAGCGTGCGGGCGCTAAGCCGGCCAAAAGGGTAGGATGCGCAAGCCGGGGATCGGTCGGGTCCCCCTCTGCGTGCTGCCGATCATACTACCGCAACCCTCGATCCGGTCTGATCTTAGACTAGGAATGAACTCCGTATGCCTAAGCCAACCGACGAAACAAGCGGGCAGGCGGGCACTACGTCGACCAGAGAGACGGGATGCGCAAGCCGTGGATCGATAGGGTGGTAGGTGGGTTTAGGCACATATTCATATTTCTGCATGCCAATTCCATTTTTATGGCTTGTAAACTCATACAATGGTCCCTTAAGCCTTCACGTAAAGTTTCATGGCAAGACGAGTCCTTTTTTATTTTTCAAGATTGTCAAAACTTTTTGCGGTTCGAGATTTTTGAAAAATTTTTTGAAAGGAGTTTTTGCCCCAAACTTGGTAAACGTGATCCTTGTATTTTTGTTGGCATGCATAAAAAATTCAACTAAAAACTCGAATTGTACAAGATTTTGTGACCATTTGAAAAAAAGTGTCCCCATTTCAGACACTTTAATGGCTACTGGCAGCAAACCTGTAAAATCTCAAATGCTTCTTAAGGGGGTGTGAGTTCTCGAGGTTTGATGAGGGATAGGGGACCAATATAAGGGCCAAGTAGCAGCACCCACCGCACATCATGTGCGCACACCCCTCCCCGGCCCCCCGATCGTCGGAACCCTAATGCCGTCGGTCAGGCTCTTCGGTGATGCTCTGGTGATGGTGCCCCGGCGAAGAAAAATGCGGCACCAACACATGCCCGAGCCCAGACGGTGAATGAACTCCGTATGCTTAGACTGGGAATGAACTTCGTATGCCTAAGTCAAACCACGAAACGAGCGTGCAGGCGCGCAGCTGGCCAGAGGGGCGAGATGCGCAAGCCGAGGATCGGTCAGGCCCCCCTCTACGTGCTGCTGATCCTACTACCGTAACCCTCGGTTTGGTTCAATCTTAGACTGGGAATGAACTCCGTATGCCTAAGCCAACCGACGGAACGAGCGGGCGGGCGGGCGGGCACTACCTCGGCCAGAGGGATGGGATGCGCAAGCCGTGGATCGATAGGGTGCTAGGTGGGTTTAGGCATGTCTTCATATCTTTGTATGCCAATGCCATTTTTATGGCTTTTAAATTCATACAATGGTCCCTTAAGCCTTCACGTGAAGTTTCATGGCAAGACGATTCGTTTTCTATTTTTCACGATTTTCAAAACTTTTTAGGTTCGGGATTTTTTAAAATTTTTTTGGAAGGAGTTTTGGTCCCAAACTTGGTAGACGTGATCCTTGTGTTTTTGTTCACCTGCACAAAAAAATTCAGCTAAAAACTCAAAGTGTACAAGATTTTGTGGCCATTTGAAAAAGGTGTCCCCATTTCAGACACTTTAATGGCTACTGGCAGCAAACCTGTAAAATCTCAAATGCTCTTTAAGGGGGTGTGAGTTCTCGAGGTTTGATGAGGGATAGGGGACCAATATAAGGGCCAAGTAGCAGAACCCACCGCACATGATGTGCGCACACCCCTCCCCGGCCCCCCCGATCGTCGGAACCCCAATGCCGTCGGTCAGGCTCTTCGGTGATGCTCTGGCGATGGTGCCCCGACGAAGAAAAATGCGGCACCAACACATGCCCGAGCCCAGACGGTGAATGAACTCTGTATGCTTAGACTGGGAATGAACTCCGTATGCCTAAGTCAAACCACGAAACGAGCGTGCAGGCACGTAGCTGGCCAGAGGGGCGAAATGCGCAAGCCGAGGATCGATCAGGCCCCCCTCTACGTGCTACTGATCCTACTACCATAACCTTCAGTCTGGTTCAATCTTAGACTGGGAATGAACTCCGTATGCCTAAGCCAACCGACGGAACGACCGGCGCGGCCGGTGGGCGAAGCACTACACCCGGCCAGAGGGACGGGTGCGCAGCCGTGGATCATAGCGTGGTAGGTGGGTTTAGGGCATGTCTTCATATCTCTGGCCAATGCCAATTGCCATTTTTAATGGCTTTTAAATCATTACAATGGCCCATAAGCCCTTCACATGAAGTTTCATGGCAAGAACGACTCGTTTTCTAATTTTTCACGATTTCCAAAAACTTTTTGGCGGTTCGAGATTTTTTAATTTTTTTGGAAGGAGTTTTGGTCCCAAACTTGGTAGACGTGATCCTTGGTATTTTTGTTCACCTGCACAAAAAAATTCAGCTAAAAAACTCGAAGTGTACAAGATGTTGGTGGCCATTTGAAAAAGGTTCGGCCCATTTCCGACACTTTAATGGCTACTGGCAGCAAACCTGTAAAATCTCAAATGCTCTTTAAGGGGGTGTGAGTTCTCGAGGTTTTATGGGGGATAGGGGGCCAATATAAGGGCCAAGTACCAGCACCCATCGCACATCATGTACCAGCACCCATCGCACATCATGTGCGCACACCCCCGCCGACCCCTTCGATCGTCGGAACCCCAATGCCATCGTTCAGGTTCTCGAACGATGCTCCGGCGATGGTGCCCGACGAAGAAAAATGCGGCACCAGCCAATGCCCCAAGCCCCAGCATGTGCTGTCGAAACCTTCGTTCCAATCTGATCTTAGAATTGGGGAATGTACTCCGTAATGCTTGACTGGGAATGAACTCCGTAATGCCTAAGTCAACCCACGAAACAAGCGTGCGGGCGTTCACTCCAGCCAAGACGGGGCGGGATGCGCAAGGCCGGGGAATCGTCGGGTCCCCTCACATGCTGTTGATCCTACTAACGCAACCCTCGGTCTGGTTTGCTCTAGACTAGGAATGAACTCCGTATGCCTAAGCCAACCGACGAAACCGCAGGCGGGCGGGCGGGTTTGGGCGGGCACTACGCCGGCCAGAGAGGACGGGATGCGCAAGCCACAAGATCGATAAGTGGTAGGTGGGTTTAGGCTCAATCTTCATATTTCTGCCTGCCAATGCCAATTTTTATGGCATGTAATTCCATACATGGTCCCTTAAGCCCTACACGTGAAAGTTTCATGGCAACGACGACTCATTTTCTATTTTTCACGATTTTAAAAACTTTTTAACGGTTCGGGGATTTTTAAAATTTTTTCGGAAGGAGTTGGACCCGACTTGGTAGAACGTGATCCTGTTTTTGTTGCATGCAAAAAAAATACAGCTAAAAAACTCAAGTGTACAAGATTTTGTGACCATTTGAAAAAAGCGTCCCCGATTTCGACGACTTTATGGCTACTGGCAGCAAACCTATAAAATCTCAAATGCTCTTTAAGGGGGTGTGAGTTCTCGAGTTTTATGAGGGATAGGGGGCCAATATGAGGGCCAAGTACCAGCACCCATCACACATCATGTGCGCGCACCCATCGCACATCATGTGTGCGCACCCATCACACATCATGTGCGCCCCCCCTGGCCCCCCGATCCCCGGAACACCAATGCCGGCGGTCAGGTTCTCCGATGATGCTTCGGTGATAGTGCCCTGATGAAGAAAAATCTGGCACCAGCACATGCTCGAGCCCAGCATGTGCTATCGTAACCCTCGGTCCGATCCGATCTTAGACTGGGAATGAACTCCGTATGCTTAGACTGAGAATGAACTTCGTATGCCTAAGTCAACCCACAAAATGAGCGTACGGGCACTTAGCCGGCCAGAGGGGCGGGATGCGCAAGCCGGGGATCGGCCAGGTCCCTTTCTGTGTGCTACCGATTCTACTACCGCAACCCTCGGTCTGGTCCGATCTTAGATTGGGAATGAACTCCATATGCCTAAGCCAACCGACGAAACAAGCGGGCAGGTAGGTGGGCGGGCACTACGTCGGCCAGAGAGACGGGATGCGCAAGCTGTAAATCGATAGGGTGGTAGGTGGGTTTAGGCACATCTTCATATTTCTATGTGCCAATGCCATTTTTATGGCTTGTAAATTCATACAATGGTCCTTTAAGCCTTCACCTGAAGTTTCATGGCAAGACGACTCGTTTTCTATTTTTCACGATTTTTGAAACTTTTTGCCGTTCGGGTTTTTTTAAAATTTTTTCAAAAGGAGTTTTGGCCCCAAACTTGGTAGACGTGATCCTTGTATTTTGGTTGGCATGCAACTCGTTTTTTCAAATGGTCACAAAATCTTGTACACTTCGATTTTTTAGCTGAATTTTTTTGTGCATGCCCACAAAAATACAAGGATCACGTCTACTAGGTTTGGGACAAAAAGTCATTTCGAAAAAATTTTAAAAAATCCCGAACCATAAAAAGTTTTGAAAATCGTGAAAAATAGAAAATGAGTTGTCTTGCCATGAAACTTCACGTGAAGGCTTAAGGGACCATTGTATGATTTTACAAGCCATAAAAATGGCATTGGCATGTAGAAATAAGAAGATGTGCCTAAACCCACCTACCACCTATCGATCCACGGCTTGCGCATCCCGTCTCTTTGGCCGGCATAGTGCCCGCCAGCCCGTTTGCCAACCCGCCCGCTCGCCCGCTCGTTTCATCGGTTGGCTTAGGCATACGGAGTTCATTCTCACTCTAAGATCGAACCGAACTGAGGGTTGCGATAGCAGAATCGACAGCACGCAGAGGGGGACCCGACCGATCCTCGACTTGCGTATCTTGTCCCTTTGGCCGCCGAGCGCCCGCATGCTAGGCTAGGGCATGTGCTTGTGCCGTATTTTTCTTCGTCGGAGCATCACCGGAGAACCTGATCGACAGCATTGGGGTTCCGACGATCGGGGGGGCCGGGGGGTGTGTGCACATGATGTGCGATGGGTGCTGTACTTGGCCCTTATATTGGCCCCTATCCCTCATCAAACCTCGAGAACTCACACCCCCTTAAAGAGCATTTGAGATTTTACAAGTTTGCTGCCAATAGCCATTAAAGTGTCTGAAATGGGGACACTTTTTTCAAATGGTCACAAAATCTTGTACACTTTGAGTTTTTAGCTGAATTGTTTTGTGCATGCCAATAAAAATACAAGGATCATGTCTACCAAGTTTGGTGCCAAAACTCCTTCCGAAAAAATTGTAAAAAATCCAGAACCGTAAAAAGTTTCAAAAATCGTGAAAAATAGAAAACGAGTCGTCTTTCCATGAAACTTCACATGAAGGCTTAAAGGACCATTGTATGAATTTACAAGCCATAAAAATTGTATTGACACGTAGAAATATGAAGATGTGCCTAAACCCACCTACCACCCTATCGATACACGGATTGTGCATCCCATCTCTCTGGCCGACGTAGTGCCCGCCCGTCGGCCTGTCCGTTCGTTCCGTCGATTGGCTTAGGCATACGGAGTTCATTCCCAGCCTAAGATCAGATTGGACCGAGGGTTATGGCAACAGGATTTGTAGCACACAGAGGGGGACCCGATCGATCCCCGGCTTGTGCATCCCGCCCCTCTAGTCGGCTGAGCGCTCGCACGCTCGTTTCCTGGGTTGACTTAGGCATACGGAGTTCATTCCCAGTCTAAGCATACGAAGTTCATTCTCAGTCTCAGATTAGACCAGACCGAGGGTTGCGACAGCACATGCTGGGCTTGAGCATGTGCTGGTGTCGTATTTTTCTTTGCCGGGGCACCATCGCCGGAGAACCCGACCGACGACATTGGGGTTCCGACGATCGGGGGGGCCGCGGGGGTGTGCGCACGTCGTGAGTGATGGGTGCTAGTACTTGGCCTTTATATTGGCTCCCTATCCCTCATCAAACCTCGAGAACTCACACCCCCTTAAAGAGCATTTGAGATTTTACAGGTTTGCTGCCAGTAGCCATTAAAGTTTTTAGCTAAATTTTTTTTGTGCATGCCAACAAAAATACAAGGACCACGTCTACCATGTTTGGGGCCAAAACTTCTTCCGAAAAAATTGTAAAAAATCTCGAACCGTAAAAAGTGTTGCAAATCATGAAAAATAGAAAATGAGTCGTCTTGCCATGAAACTTCACGTCAAGGCTTAAGTACAATTGTATGAATTTACAAGCCTTAAAAATGGCATTGGCACGTAGAAATATGAAGATGTGCCTAAACCCACCTACCACCCTATCGATCCACGGCTTGCGCATCCGGTCTCTTTGGCCGGCGTAGTGCCCGCCCGCCCGCCCGCTCATTTCATCGGTTGGCTTAGGCATACGAAGTTCATTCCCAGTCTAAGATCAGGCCAGACCAAGGGTTGCAGTAGCAGGATTGACAGCACACAGAGGTGGACCCGACCGATCCTTGGCTCGTGCATCTCGCCCCTTGGACTGAGCGCCCGCACACTCGTTTCATGGGTTGACTTAGACGTACGGAGTTCATTCCCAGTCTAAGCTTACAGAGTTCATTCCCAGTCTAAGATCAGACTGGATCGAGGGATGCCATAGCAGATGCTAGGCTCGAGCATGTGCTGGTGCCGCATTTTTCTTCGTCGGGGTACCATCACCGGAGCATCACCGCAGAACTTGACTGGCGGCATTGGGGTTTCGACGATCAGGGGCCCGGGGGGTGTACGCACATGATGTGCGATGGGTGCTGGTACTTGGCCCTTATATTGGCCCCCTATCCCTCATCAAACCTCAAGAACTCACACCCCCTTAAAGAGCTTTTGAGATTTTACAGGTTTGCTGCCAGTAGCCATTAAAGTCTCTGAAATGGGGACAATTTTTTCAAATGGTCACAAAATCTTGTACACTTTGAGTTTTTAGCTAAATTATTTTGTGCATGCCAACAAAAATACAAGGATCACGTCTAAGAAATGTTTGGGGCCAAAACTCCTTTTGAAAAAATTTTAAGAAATCCCAAACCACAAAAAGTTTTGAAAATCGTGGAAAATAGAAAACGAGTCGTCCTGCCATGAAACTTCACGTGAAGGCTTAAGGGACCGCTGTATGAATTTACAAGCCATAAAAATAGCATTGGCACGTAAAAATATCAAGATGTGCCTAAACCCACTTACCACCCTATCGATCCATGGCTTGCGTATCCCGTCTCTCTGGCCGACGTAGTGCCCGACCGCCTGCCCGCCCACTCGCCCGCACATTTCATCGGTTGGCTTAGGCATACGGAGTTCATTCCCAGTCTAAGATTGGACCGAACTGAGTTTTGTGATAGCAGGATTGGTAGCACGCAGACGGGGACCCAACTGATCCCCGACTTGCGCATCCCGCCCCTCTGGCCGGCTGAGCGCCCGCACGGTCATTTTGTGGGTTGGCTTAGGCGTACGGAGTTCATTCCTAGTCTAAGATCGGACTGGACTGCAGGTTACGGCAGCACATGCTGGGCTCGGGCATGTGCTAGTGCCGCATTTTTCTTTGCTGGGGCACCATCCCTGGAGCATCGCCGGAGAACCTGATCGGGGCATTGGGGTTTCGACGATCGGGGGGGCCGGGGGGGTGTGCGCACTTAATGTGTGATGGGTGCTGGTACTTGGCCCTTCTATTGGCCCCCGATCCCTTATCAAACCTCGAGAACTCACACCCCCTTAAAGAACATTTGAGATTTTACAGGTTTGTTGCCAGTAGCCATTAAAGTGTCTCAAATGGGGACACTTTTTTCAAATGGTCACAAACTCAAAGTGTACAGGATTTTTTGACCATTTGAAAAAAGTATCCCTATTTCAGATACTTTAATGGCTACTGGCAGCAAACCTGTAAAATCTCAAATGCTCTTTAAGGGGGTGTGAGTTCTCGAGGATTGATTAGGGATAATGGGGCAATATAAGCGCCAAGCACCAGCAACCATTGCACATCATGTGCGCACACCCCTTCGGCCCCCCCGATCGTCGGAACCCAATGTCGCCAGACAGGTTCTCCGACGATGATCGGACGATGGTGCCCCAGTGAAGAAAAATACAGCACCTATACAAGCCTGAGTCCAGCATGTGCTGCCGCAACCCTCCATCCGGTCCGATTTTAGACTGGGACTGAACTCTGTATGCTTAGACTGGGAATAAACTCCGTATGCCTAAGTCAACCCATGAAACGAGCGTACGGGCACTCAGTTGGCTTGAGGGGCAAGATGCGCAAGCCGGGGATCGATCGGATCCCCCTCTACGTGCTGTCGATCCTACTATCGCAACCCTCGGTCCGATCCAATCTTAGACTGGGAATGAACTCTGTATGCCTAAGCCAACCGACAAAACGAGCGGGCGGGCAGGCGGGCACTACGTTGGCCAGAGAGACGGGATGCGCAAGCCATGGATCGATAGGGTGGTAGGTGGGTTTAGGCACATCTCCATATTTCTATGTGCCAATGCCATTTTTATGGCTTGTAAATTCATACAATGGTCCCTTAAGCCTTCATGTGAATTATCATGGCAAGATGACTCATTTTCTATTTTTCATGATTTTTGAATCTTTTTGTGGTTCAGAATTTTTTAAAATTTTTTCGGAAGTAGTTTTGGCCCCAAACTTGGTAGATGTGATCCTTGTATTTTTTTTGGCATGCACAAAAAAATTCAGCTAAAAGCTCGAAGTGTACAAGATTTTGTGACCATTTGAAAAAAGTGTCCCCATTTCTGATACTTTAATGGCTACTGGCAGTAAACCTGTAAAATCTCAAATGCTCTTTAAGGGGGTGTGAGTTCTCAAGGTTTGAAGAGGGATAGGGGGCCAATATAAGGGCCAAGTACCAGCACCCATCGCACATCATGTGCGCACCCCCCCGGCCCCCCGATCGTCGAAATCCCAATGCCGTCGATATGGTTCTCCGGTGATGCTCCGATGAAGAAAAATGCGACACCAGCACATGCCCAAGCCTAGCATGTGCTGTCGCAACCCTCGGTCCAATCCGATCTTAGACTGGGAATGAACTCCATATGCTTAGACTGGGAATGAATTTCATATGCCTAAGTCAACCCATGAAACGAACGTGCAGGCGCTCAACCGGCCAGAGGGGCGGGATGCGCAAGCCGGGGATCGTCTGGGTCCCCCTCTGCGTGCTGTCGATCCTACTACCCCAACCCTCGGTCTGGTCTGATCTTAGACTGGGAATGATCTCCGTAAGCCCAAGCCAACCGATGAAACGATCTGGAGGGCAGGCGGGCACTACGTCGCCCAGAGAGACGGGATGCGCAAGCCGTGGATCGATAGGGTGGTAGGAGGATTTAGGCACATCATCATATTTCTACATGCCAATGCCATTTTTATGGCTTGTAAATTCATACAATGGTCCCTTAAGCATTCACGTGAAGTTTCATGGCAAGACGACTCATTTTCTATTTTTCATAATTTTCAAAACTTTCTGCGGTTCGAGATTTTTTAAAATTTTTTCGGATGGAGTTTTGGCACCAAACTTGGTAGACGTCATCCTTGTATTTTTTTTGGCGTAAAAAAAAAAATTCAGCTAAAAAATCTAAGTGTACAAGATTTTGTGACCATTTGAAAAAAGTGTCCCCATTTCAGACACTTTAATGGCTACTGGCAGCAAACCTGTAAAATCTCAAATGCTCTTTAAGGGGGTGTGAGTTCTCAAGGATTGATGAGGGATAGGGGGCCAATATAAGTGCAAAGCACCAGCAACCATCGCACATCATGTGCGCACACCCCTCCGGCCCCCCCGATCGTCGAAACCTTAATGCCGCCGGACAGGTTCTCCGACGATGATCCGATGATGGTGCCTCAACGAAGAAAAATGCGGCACCAGCACATGCCCAAGCCCAGCATGTGCTGTCGTAACCCTCGGTGCAGTCTGATCTTAGACTGGGAATGAACTCCATATGCTTAGACTGGGAATGAACTCCGTATGCGGGCACTCAGTCGGCCAGAGCGACGGGATGGGCAAATCGAGGATCATCCGGGTCCCCCTCTACGTGCTATCGATCCTACTGTCCCAACCCATCGGTCTGTTCCGATCTTAGACTGGGAATGAACTCCGTATGCCTAAGCAACCGATGAAACGAGCGGGAGGGAGGGCCGGCGGGCACTACGCCGGCCAGGGAGACGGGATGCGCAAGCCGTGGATCGATAGGGTGGTAGGTGGGTTTAGGCACATCCTCATATTTCTGCATGCCAATGCCATTTTTATGGCTTGTAAATTCATACAATGGTCCCTTAAGCCTTCACGTGAAGTTTCGTGGCGAGACGACTCGTTTTTTATTTTTCATAGTTTTCAAAACTTTTTGCGGTTCGGGACTTTTTAAAATTTTTTCGGAAGGATTTTTGGCCCCAAACTTGGTAGACGTGATCCTTGTATTTTTTTTGGCATGCACAAAAAAATTCAACTAAAAACTCAAAGTGTACAAGATTTTGTGACCATTTGAAAAAAGAGTCCCCATTTCAGACACTTTAATTGCTACTGGCAGCAAACCTGTAAAATCTCAAATGCTCTTTAAGGGGGTGTGAGTTCTCAAGGTTTGATGAGGGATAGGGACCCAATATAAAGGCCAAGTACCAGCACCCATCGCACATCACGTGCGTACACCCCCCAGGCCCCCCCGATCATCGGAACCCCAATGCCGCCGGTCAGGTTCTCCGACAATGGTGCCCCGACGAAGAAAAATGCGGCACCAGCACAATCCCGAGCCTAGCATGTGCTGCCATAACCCTCGGTCTGGTCCGATCTTAGACTGGGAATGAACTCCGTATGCTTAGACTAGGAATCAACTCCGTATGCCTAAGTCAACGCACGAAACGAGCGTACGGACGCTCAGCCGGCCAGAGGGGCAGGATGCGCAAGCCGGGGATCAGTCGGGTCCCCCTTTGCCTGCTGCCGATCCTGCTGCCGCAACCTTTGGTCCGGTCTGATCTTACACTGGGAATGAACTCCGTATGCCTAAGCCAACCGACGAAACAAGCGGGCGGACGGGCGGGCGGGCGGGCACTACGCCGACAAGAGAGACGGGATGCACAAGCCGTGGATCGATGGGGTAGTAGGTTGGTTTATAAACATCTCCATATTTCTGCATGCCAATGCCATTTTTATGGCTCGTAAATTCATACAATGGTCCCTTAAGCCTTCATGTGAATTATCATGGCAAGACGACTCATTTTTTATTTTTCATGATTTTTGAAACTTTTTGCGGTTCGGGATTTTTTAAAATTTTTTCGGAAGGCGTTTTGGCCCCAAACTAGGTAGACATGATCATTGTATTTTTGTTGGCATGCACAAAAAAATTCAGCTAAAAAATCGAAGTGTATAAGATTTTGTGACCATTTTGAAAAAAGTGCCCCCAGTTCAAACACTTTAATGGCTACTGGCAGCAAACCTGTAAAATCTCAAATGCTCTTTAAGGGGGTGTGAGTCCTCAAGGTTTGATGAGGGATAGGGGGCAAATATAAGGACCAGGTACCAGCACCCATCGCACATCATGTACGCACCCCCCGGTCCCCCCGATCACTGGAACCCCAATGCTGCCGGTCAAGTTCTCCAGTGATGCTCCGGCGATGGTGCCCCGATGAAGAAAAATGCATCACCAGCACATGCCCGAGCCTAGCATGTGCTACAGAAACCCTCGGTCCGTCCGATCTTAGACTGGGAATGAACTCCGTATGCTTAGACTAGGAATGAACTCTGTATGCCTTTGTCAACCCATGAAAGGGGCGTGCAGGCGCTCAACCGACTAGAGGGGCGGGATGCGTAAGCCGGGGATTTGGCCAGGTCCCCCTCTGCGTGCTACCGTAAGCCTCGGTTTGGTTCGATCTTAGACTAGGAATGAACTCCGTATGCCTAAGCCAACCAACAAAACGAGCAGGCAGGCGGGTGGGCGGGCACTATGCCGGTCAGAGAGATGGGATGCGCATGCCGTGGATCGATAGGTTGGTAGCTGGGTTTAGGCACAATATCATATTTCTGTATGCCAATGCCATTTTTATGGCTTGTAAATTCATACAATGGTCCCTTAAGCCTTCACGAGAAGTTTCATGGCAAGACGACTCATTTTTATTTTTCATGATTTTCAAAACTTTTTGCGGTTCAAGATTTTTTAAAATTTTTTCGGAAGGAGTTTTGGTGCCAAACTTGGTAGACATGATCCTTGTATTTTTTTTGGCATGCACAAAAAAATTCAGCTAAAAACTCGAAGTGTACAAGATTTTGTGACCATTTGAAAATAGTGTCCCCATTTCAGACACTTTAACGGCTACTGGCAGCAAACCTGTAAAATCTCAAATGCTCTTTAAGGGGGTGTGAGTTCTCAAGGTTTGATGAGGGATAGGGGGCCAATATAAGGGCGAAGTACCAGCACCCATCGCACATCATGTGCGCAACCCACCCCCCGGCCCCTCCGATCATCGAAACCCCAATGCCGTCGGTCATGTTCTCCGGCGATGGTGCCCCGGCAAAGAAAAATGTGGCACCAGCACATGCTTGAGCCCAGCATGTACTACCGTGACCCTCGGTCCAATCCGATCTTAGACTTGGAATGAACTTCGTATGGTTAGGCTGGGAACGAACTCCGTATGCCTAAGTCAACCCACGAAATGAGCGTGCGGGAGCTCAGCCGGCTAGAGGGGCGGGATGCACAAGCTGGGGATCGGTCGGTGCCCCCTCTACGTGCTGTCGATCTTGCTATCACAACCCTCGGTCTGGTCTGATCTTGGACTGGGAATGAACTCCGTATGCCTAAGCCAACCGACGAAATGAGCGGGCGGGCGGGCACTATGCCGACCAGAGAGACGGGATGCGCAAGCCGTGGATCGATAGGGTGGTAGGTGGGTTAAGGCACATCATCATATTTCTGCATGCCAATGCCATTTTTATGGCTTGTAAATTCATACAATGGTCCCTTAAGCCTTCACGTGAAGTTTCATTGCAAGACGACTCGTTTTCTATTTCTCACAATTTTCAAAACTCTTTACGGTTTGGGATTTTTTAAAATTTTTTTGGAAGGAATTTTGGCCCCAAACTTAGTAGACATGATCCTTGTATTTTTGTTGGCATGCTCAAAAAAATTCAGGTAAAAACTCGAAGTGTACAAGATTTTGTGACCATTTGAAAAAAGTGTCCCCATTTCAGACACTTTAATGGCTACTGGCAGCAAACCTGTAAAATCTCGAATGCTCTTTAAGGCGGTGTGAGTTCTCGAGGTTTGATGAGGGATAGGGGGCCAATATAAGGGCCAAGAACCAGCACCCATCATACATCATGTGCAAACAACACCCTCGGCCCCCCCGATCGTCGGAACCCCAATGCCACCTGTCAGGTTCTCCGACGATGCTCCGACGATAGTGCCCCGACGAAGAAAAATGCGGCACCAGCACATGCCTGAGCCCAGGATGTGTTGCCGCAACCCTCGGTCAGGTCAGATCTTAGACTGGGAATGAACTCCGTATGCTTAGGCTGGGAATGAACTCCGTATGCGTAAGTTAACCCACGAAACGAGGATGCGGGCGCTCAGCCGGCCAGAGGGGTGGGATTAACAAGCCGGGGATCGGCCGGGTCCCCCTCTGCGTGTTGTAGATCCTACGGCCGCAACCCTCGATCCAGTCTAATCTTAGACTGGGAATTAACTCCGTATGCCTAAGCCAACCGACGAAACGAGCGGTCGGGTGGGCGGGCGGGCACCACGTCAGCCAGAGAGATTGGATGCGCAAGCCGTGGATCGATAGGGTGGTAGGTGGGTTTAGGCACATCTTCATATTTCTGCTTGCCAATGCCATTTTTATGGCTTGTAGATTCATACAATGTTCCCTGAAGCCTTCACGTGAAGTTTCATGGCGAGACGAATCGTTTTCTATTTTTCACGATTTTTGAAACTTTTTACTGTTCGTGATTTTTTAAAATTTTTTTGAAAGGAGTTTTGGCCCCAAACTTGGTAGACGTGATCCTTGTATTTTTGTTGGCATGCACAAAACCATTCAGCTAAAAACTCGAAGTGTACAAGATTTTGTGACCATTTGAAAAAAGTGTCCCCATTTCAGACACTTTAATGACTACTGGCAGCAAACCTGTAAAATCTCAAATGCTCTTTAAGGCGCTGTGAGTTCTTGAGGTTTGATGAGGGATAGGGGGCCAATATAAGGGCCAAGTACCAGCACCCATCGCACATTATGTGCAAACAACCCCCTCGGTCCCCCCGATCGTTGGAACCCCAATGCCGCCTGTCAGGTTCTCCAACGATGCTCCGACGATGGTGCCCCGAAGAAGAAAAATACAGCACCAGCACATGCCCGAGCCCAGGATGTGTTGCCGCAACCCTCGATCTGGTCAGATCTTAGACTGGGAATGAACTCCGTGTGCTTAGATTAGGAATGAACTCCGTATGCATAAGTCAACCCACGAAACGAGCGTGCGGGCGCTCAGCCGGCCAGAGGGGTGGGATTAACAAGCCGAAGATCGACCGGGTCCCCCTCTGCGTGCTGCTGATCCTACGACCACAACCCTCAGTCCAGTCTAATCTTAGACTGGGAATTAACTCCGTATGCCTAAGCCAACCGATGAAACAAGCGGTCGGGTGGGCGGGCGAGCACCACGTCGACCAAAAAGATTGGATGCGCAAGCCGTGGATCGATAGGGTGGTAGGTGGGTTTAGGCACATCTTCATATTTCTGCATGCCAATGCCATTTTTATGGCTTATAAATTCATACAGCGGTCCCTTAAGCCTTCACGTGAAGTTTCATGGGAAGACGACTCATTTTCTATTTTTCACGATTTTCAAAACTTTTTACAGTTCAGGATTTTTTTAAATTTTTTCGGTAGGCATTTTGGCCCCAAACATGGTAGACATGATCCTTGTATTTTTGTTGGCATGCATAAAAAAATTCAGCTAAAAACGTGAAGTGTACAAGATTTTGTGACCATTTGAAAAAAGTGTCCCCATTTCAGACACTTTATTGGCTACAGGCAGCAAACCTATAAAATCTCAAATGCTCTATAAGGTGGTGTGAGTTCTGGAGGTTTGATGAGGGATAGGGGGCCAATATAAGGGCTAAGTACCAGCACCAATCGCACATCATGTGCACATCCCCCCCCGGCGCCCTCGATCGTCGGAACCCCAATGCCGTCGGTCAGGTTCTCCGACGATGGTGCCCCGACGAAGAAAAATGCCGCACCAGCACATGCCCGAGCCCAGCATGTGCTGCGGCAACCCTCGGTCCCGTTCGACCTTAGATTGGGAATGAACTTCGTATGCTTAGACTGGGAATAAACTCTGTATGCCTAAGTCAACCCATGAAAGGAGCGTGCGGGTGCTCATCCGGCCAGAGGGGTGGGATGCGCAAGCCAAGAATCGATCGGGTCCCCCTCTGTGTGCTGTCGATCCTGCTATCGCAACCCTTGATCCGATCCGATCTTAGACTGGGAATGAACTCCGTATGCCTAAGCCAACCGATAAAACGAGCGAGTGGGCGGGCGGGCACTATGCCGGCCAGAGAGATGGGATGCGCAAGCCGTGGATCGATAGGGTGGTAGGTGGGTTTAGGCACATCTTCACATTTCTGTGTGCCAATGCGATTTTTATGGGTTGTAAATTCATACAATGGTCCCTTAAGCCTTCACGTGAAGTTTCATGGCAAGACGACTCATTTTCTATTTTTCATGATTTTTGAAACTTTTTGCGGTTCAGGATTTGTTAAAATTTTTTTGGAAGAAGTTTTGGCCCAAAAGTTGGTAGACGTGATCCTTGTAATTTTGTTGGCATGCTCAAAAAAATTCAGCTAAAAACTCAAAGTGTAGAAGATTTTGTGACCATTTGAAAAAGTGTCCCCATTTCAAACACTTTAATGGCTACTGGCAGCAAACCTATAAAATCTCAAATGCTCTTTAAGGGGTGTGAGTTCTCGAGGTTTGATGAGGGATAGGGGACCAATATAAGGGCCAAGTACCAGCACCCATCGTACATCATGTGCACACACCCCCTGGCCCCGCGATCGTCGGAACCCCAATGCCACCGGTCAAGTTCTCCGACGATGCTCTGGCGATGGTGCCCCGATAAAGAAAAATGCAGCACCAACACATGCTAGAGCCCCGACTTGCGCATCCTACCCCTCAGGCTGGCTGAGCGCCCTTACACCCGTTTTATGGGTTGACTTAGGCATACGGAGTTCATTCCAAGTCTAAGCATACGGAGTTAATTCCCAGTCTAAGATAGGACTGGATCGAGGGTTGCGATAGCACATGCTGGGCTCGGGCATGTGCTGGTGCCGTATTTTTCTTCGTCGGGCACCATCGCCGGAGCATCGTCGAAAAACCTGACCGACGGCATTGGGGTTTCGGTGATCGGGGGGGCCGGGCGGGGTGTGCGTACATGATGTGCGATGGTGCTGGTACTTGGCCCTTATATTGGCCACCTATCCCTCATCAAACCTTGAGAACTCACACCCCCTTAAAGAGCATTTGAGATTTTACAGGTTTACTGTCAGTAGCCATTAAACTGTCTGAAATGGGGACACTTTTTTCAAATGGTCACAAAATCTTGTACACTTCGAGTTTTTAGCTGAATTTTTTTGTGCATGCCAACAAAGATACAAGGATCACGTCTACAAAGTTTTGGGCCAAAAATCCTTTCGAAAAAATTTTAAAAAATCCCGAACTGCAAAATGTTTCAAAAATCGTGAAAAATAGAAAACGAGTGGTCTTGCCATGAAACTTCACGTGAAGGCTTAAGGGACCATTGTATGAATTTAGAAGCCATAAAAATGGCTTTGGCATGCAAAACTATGAAGATGTACCTAAACCCACCTACCACCCTATCGATCCACGGCTTGTGCATCCCGTCTCTCTGGCCGACGTAGTGCCCACCCGCCCGATCGTTTCGTCGGTTGGCTTAGGCATGCAGAGTTCATTCCCAGTCTAAGATTAGACCAGACCGAGGGTTGTGGTAGCAGGATCACCAGCACGTAGAGGGGGACCCGGCTGATCCCCGGCTTGCGCATCCCGCCCCTCGGTCGACTGAGCGCCCGCATGCTTGTTTCGTGGGTTGACTTAGGCATGTGGAGTTCATTCCCAGTCTAAGCATACGGAGTTCATTCCCAGTCTAAGATTGGACCGGATCGAGGGTTGCGACAGCACATGCTGTGCTCGGGCATGTGCTGGTGCCGTATTTTTCTTCATCGGGGCACCATGGCCGGAGGATCGTCGGAGAACCTGACGGTGGCATTGGGGTTTCGGCGATCGGAGGGGCCGGGGGTGTGCGCACATGATGTGAGATGGGTGCTGGTACTTGCCCTTATATTGGCCCCCTTTCCCTCATCAAACCTCGAGAACTCACACCCCCTTAAAGAGCATTTGAGATTTTATAGGTTTGCTGCCAGTAGCCATTAAAGTGTCTGAAATGGGGACATTTTTTTCAAGTGGTCACAAAATCTTGTACACTTCGAGTTTTTAGCTGAATTTTTTTGTGCATGCCAACAGAAATACATGGATCACGTCTACCAAGTTTCGGGCTAAAACTTCTTTCGAAAAAATTTGAAAAAATCCCGAACCGCAAAAAGTTTCATAAATCATAAAAAATAGAAAACGATTCGTCTTGCCATGAAACTTCGTGTAGGCTTATGGGACCATTATATGAATTTACAAGCCATAAAAATGGCATTGGCACATAGAAATATGAAGATGTGCCTAAACCCACCTACCACCCTATCGATCCACGGCTTGCGCATCCTATCTCTCTGGCCAGCATAGTGCCTGCCTGCCCGCCCGCCCGCTCATTTCGTCAGTTGGCTTAGGCATACAGAGTTCATTCGTAGTCTAAGATCGGACTAGACTGACGGTTGTGATAGTAGGATCGGCCGCACGTAGAGGCGGACCCGGTCGATCCCACCCTGTGCATGCCACCCCTCTGGCGGCTGAGTGCCTGCACGCTCGTTTCGTGGGTTGACTTAGGCATACCGAGTTCATTCCCAGTCTAAGCATATGGAGTTCATTCCCAGTCTAAGATCGGACCAGACCGAGGGTTACGGCAGCACATGCTGGAATCGAGCATGTGCTGGTGCCGCATTTTTCTTCGCCGGGGCACCATCACCAGAGCATCGCTAGAGAACCTGACCGGCGGCATTGGGGTTCCGGCGATCGGGGGGGCCGGAGGGGTGTGTGCACATGATGTGCGATGGGTGCTGGTACTTGGGCCTTATATTGGCCCCTTATCTTGCATCAAACCTCGAGAACTCACACCCCCTTAAAGAGCATTTGAGATTTTACAGGTTTGCTGCCAGTAGCCATTAAAGTGTCTGAAATGGGGACACTTTTTTCAAATGGTCACAAAATCTCGTACACTTCGAGTTTCTAGCTGAATTTTTTTATGCATGCCAACAAAAATACAGGGATCACGTCTACCAAGTTTGGGCCAAAACTCCCTCTGAAAAAATTTTAAAAAAATCCCGAACCGTAAAAAGTTTCAAAAATCGTGAAAAATAGAAAACTAGTCGTCTTGCCATGAAACTTCACGTGAAGGCTTAAGGGACCATTGTATGAATTTATAAGCTATAAAAATGGCATTGGCATGCAGAAATATGAAGATGTGCCTAAATCCACCTACCACCCAATCGATCCATGGCTTGCGCATCCCGTCTCTCTGGGCAGCGTAGTGCCCGCCTGCCCGCCCGCTCGTTTCGTCGGTTGGCTTAGGCATACGGAGTTCATTCCTAGTCTAGGACTGGACTGGATCGAGGGCTATGGCAGCAGGATGGGCAGCACATAGAAGGAGACCCGGTCGATCCCCTACTTGCGCATCCCGCCCCTCTGGCCGGTTGAGCGCCCGCACGCTCGTTTTGTGGTTTGACTTAGGCATACGGAGTTCATTCCCAGTCTAAGCATACGGAGTTCATTCCCAGTCTAAGATCAGACCGGACCAAGGGTTGCGGCAGCACATGCTGGGCTCAGGCATGTGCAGGTGTCGCATTTTTCTTCGTCGGGGCACCATCGCTGGAGCATCACCGGAGAACCTCACTGACGACATTGGGGTTCCGACGATCGGGGGGCCCGGGGGGTGTGTGCACACATGATATGTGATGGGTGTAGGTACTTAGCCCTTATATTGGCCCCCTGTCAAACCTTGAGAACTCACACCCCCTTAAAGAGCATTTGAGATTTTACAGGTTTGCTGCCAGTAGCCATTAAAGTGTCTGAAATGGGGACACTTTTTTCAAATGGTCACAAAATCATGTACACTTCGAGTTTGTAGCTGAAATTTTTTGTGCCTACCAAAAAAAATACAAGGATCACGTCTACCAAGTTTGGGGCTAAAACTCCTTCCGAAAAAATTTTAAAAAATCTCGAACCACAAAAAGTTTCAAAAATTGTGAAAAATAGAAAACAAGTCATCTTGCCATGAAACTTGACGTGAAGGCTTAAGGGACCATTGTATGAATTTACAAGACATAAAAATGGCATTGGTACGCAGAAATATGAAGATGTACCTAAACCCACCTACCACCCTATCGATCCACGGCTTGTGCATCCCGTCTCTCTGGCCGACGTAGTGCCTGCCCGTCCGCTCATTTCGTCGGTTGGCTTAGGCATACGGAGTTCATTCCCAGTCTAAGATTGGACCAGACTCAGGGTTGCAGGAGCAAGATCGGCAGCACGCAGAGGGGGACCCTATCGATCCCCGGCTTGCGCATCCCACCCCTCTGGCCGGTTGAGCACCTGCACGCTCATTTCGCGGGTTGACTTAGGCATATGAAGTTCATTCCCAGTCTAAGCATACGGAATTCATTCCCAGTCTAAGATGGGATCGAACTGAGGGTTGCGGCAGCACATGCTGGGCTCAAGCATGTGCTGGTGTCGCATTTTTCTTCGTCGGGGAACCATCGTCGGAGCATCGCCGGAGAACCTGACCGACGGCATTGGGGTTCCGACGATCGGGGGGGTCGGGGGGTGTGCGCACATGATGTGCGATGGGTGCTGGTACTTGGCCCTTATATTGGCCCCCTATCCCTCATCAAACCTCAAGAACTCACACCCCCTTAAAGAGCATTTGACATTTTACAGGTTTGCTGCCAGTAGCCATTAAAGTGTCTGAAATGGGGACACTTTTTTCAAATGGTCACAAAATCTTGTACGCTTCGAGTTTTTAGCTGAATTTTTTTGTGCATGCCAAAAAAAAATACAAGGATCACGTCTACCAAGTTTGCGGCCAAAACTCCTTTCGAAAAAAATTTAAAAAATCCCGAACCATAAAAAGTTTCCAAAATCGTGAAAAATAGAAAACGAGTCGTCTTGCCTTGAAACTTCACGTGAAGGCCTAAGGGACCATTGTATGAATTTACAAGCCATAAAAATGGCATTGGCATGCAGAAATATGAAGATGTGCCTAAACCCACCTACCACCCTATCGATCCACGGCTTGCGCATCCCGTCTCTCTGGCCGGTGTAGTGCCTGCCCGCCTGCCCGCTTGCTTGTTTCGTCGGTTGGCTTAAGCATACGGAGTTCATTCCCAGTATAAGATTAGACCAAACTGAGGGTTGTGGCAGTAGGATCGACAGCACGTAGAGGGGGACCCGGTCGATCTCTGGCTCGTGCATCCCACCCCTCTAGCTGACTGAGCACCTGCACGCTCGTTTCATGGGTTGACTTAGGCATACGGAGTTCATTCCCAGTCTAAGCATATCGAGTTCATTCCCAGTCTAAGATCGGACCGGACCGAGGGTTGCAGCAACACATGCTGGGCTCGGGCATGTGTTGGTGCCACATTTTTCTTTGTCGAGGCACCATCGTTGGAGCATCGCGGGAGAACCTAACCGGTCGCATTAGGGGTTCCGGTGATCGGGGGGCTGGGGGGGTGTGTGCACAGATGATGTGCGATGGGTGCTGGTACTTGGCCCTTATATTGGCCCCATATCCCTCATCAAACCTCGAGAACTCACACCCCCTTAAAGAGCATTTGAGATTTTACAGGTTTGCTGCCAGTAGCCATTAAAGTGTCTAAAATGGGGACACTTTTTTCAAATGGTCACAAAAATCCTGTAACAATTCGAGTTTTTAGCTGAATTTTTTGTGCATGCCAAAAAAAATACAAGGATACGTCTACCAAGTTGGGGCCAAAATCCTTCAGAAAAAAATTATAAAATCCCGCCACGCAAAAAAACTTTTGAAAATCGTGAAAAATAAGAAAACGAGTCCAAATCTTGCCATGAAAACCTTCACGTGAAGGCTTAAGGGAGCTTGTAATGAAGTGTACAAGCCATAAAAATGGCATTGGCACACAGACATATGGAAGATTGTGCCTCAAACCTCATCAAACCTCGGAGAATCACACCCCCTTAAAGAGCGTTGAGATTTATCGTTTGCTACCAGACAGTTAAAGTGCCTGCAATGGGACTTTTTTTTCAAATGGTCGAAATCTTGTACACTTTGAGTTTTAGCTGAATTTTTTGTGCACGGCAACAATAATAGAAGGATCAATTAGTTTTGGCGGGTAAAGAATCCTTTCGAAAAAATTTTAACAAAATCCTCAATCCGTAAAAGTTTCCAAAATTGTGAAAAATAGAAAATGAGTCATCCTGCCATGAAACTTCACGTGAAGGCTTAAGAGACCATTGTATGAATTTACAAGTGATAAAAATGGCATTGGCAAGTAGAAATATGAAGATGTGCCTAAACCCACCTACCACCCTATCGATCCATAACTTGCACATCCCGTCTCTTTGGCCGACGTAGTGCCCGCCCGTCCGCCCGCCCGTTCGTTTCGTCAGTTGGCTTAGGCATACAGAGTTCATTCCCAGTCTAAGATCAGACCAAACCGAGGGTTACGATAGCAGGATCGGCAACACACAAAGGGGGAACCAACCGATCCCTGGCTTGCCCATCCCGCCCCTCTGGCCGGCTGAGTAACCGTACGCTCGTTTCGTGGGTTGACTTAGGCATACGAAGTTCATTCCCAGTCTAAGCATAGGAGTTCATTCCCAGTCTAAGATCGGACCAGACCGAGGGTTGCGGCAGCACATGCTGGGCTCAGGCATTTGTTGGTGCCGCATTTTTCTTCACCGGGGCACCATCACCAGAGCATCACCGGAGAACCTGACCGACGGTATTGGGGTACCGGCAATCTAGGGGGTCGGGGGGGTGTGTGCGCACATCATGTGCATGGGTGCTGGTACTTGGCCCTTATATTGGCCCCCTATCACTCATCAAACCTCGAGAACTCACACACCCTTAAAGAGCATTTGAGATTTTACAGGTTTGCTACCAGTAGCCACTAAAGTGTCTAAAATGGGGACACTTTTTTCAAATGGTCACAAAATCTTGTACACTTCGAGTTTTTAGCTGAAGTTTTTTGTGCATGCCAACAAAAATACAAGGATCACATCTACCAAGTTTGGGGCCAAAACTCCTTTCAAAAAAATTTTAAAAAATCCCGAACCGCAAAAATTTTCAAAAATCGTGAAAAATAGAAAACGAGTCGTCTTGCCATGAAACTCCACGTGAAGGCTTAAGGGACCATTGTGTGAATTTACAAGCCATAAAAATGGCATTGGCATGCAGAAATATGAAGATGTGCCTAAACCCACCTACCACCCTATCGATCCATGACTTGCGCATCCCGTCTCTCTGGCCGGCGTAGTGCCCGCCCGCCCGCCCGCCCGCTCGTTTCGTCGATTGGCTTAGGCATAAGGAGTTCATTCCTAGTCTAAGATTGGACCGGACCCAGGGTTGCAGCAGCAAGATCGGCAGCATGCAGAGGGGGACCCAGCCGATCCCCGGCTTGCGCATCTCGCCCCTCTGGCCGGCTGAGCACCCGTACGCTCGTTTCGTGGATTGACTTAGGCATACGGGGTTCATTTCCAGTCTAAGCAGACGGAGTTCATTCCCAGTCTAAGATCGGACCGGATCGAGGGTTACGGCAGCACATGCTGGGCTCAGGCATGTGTTGGTGCCGTATTTTTCTTCACCGGGGCACCATCGCCGGAGCATCACCGGAGAACCTGACCGACGCCATTGGGGTTCCGGCGGTCGGGGGGGCCGGGGGGTGTGCGCACTGATGTGTGATGGGTGCTGGTACTTGGCCCTTATATTGACCCCCTATCCCTCATCAAACCTCGAGAACTCACACCCCCTTAAAGAGCATTTGAGATTTTACAGGTTTGCTGCCAGTAGCCATTAAAGTGTCTAAAATGGGGACACTTTTTTCAAATGGTCACAAAATCTTGTACACTTTGAATTTTTAGCTGAATTTTTTTGTGCATGCCAACAAAGATAGAAGGATCACGTCTACCAAGTTTGGGGCCAAAAATCATTCCAAAAAAATTTTAAAAAATCCCGAACCTCAAAAAGGTTTAAAAATCATGAAAAATAGAAAACGAGTCGTCTTGCCATGAAACTTCACGTGGTGGCTTAAGGGACCATTGTATGAATTTAGAAGTCATAAAAATGGTATTGGCACACAGAAATATGAAGATGTGCCAAAACCCACCTACCACCCTATCGATCCACGGCTTGAGCATCACATCTCCCTGGCCGGCGTAGAGCCCGCCCACCTGCCCGCCTGCTGGTTTCGTCGGTGCCCTTAGGCATACAGAGTTCATTCCTAGTCTAAGATCAGACCAGACCGAGGGTTGTGGCAGCAAGATTGGCAACACACAGAGGGGGACCCGGTCGATCCTCAGCTTACGCATCCCACCCCTCTGGCCGGCTGAGCACACACACGCTCCTTTCGTGGGTTGACTTAGGCATACAGAGTTCATTACCAGTCTAAGCATACGAAGTTCATTCCCAGTTTAAGATCAGACCTGACTGAGGGTTGCGACAATACATGCTGGGCTCGGGCATGTGTTGGTGCCGCATTTTTCTTTGCCGGGGCACCGTCGTCGGAGCATTGCTGGAGAACCTGATCGGCGGCATTGGGGTTCCGACGATCGGGGGGGGGGTGTGCGCACATGATGTACGATGGGTGCTGGTACCTAGCCCTTATATTGGCCCCCTATCCCTCATCAAACCTTGAGAACTCACACCCCCTTAAAGAGCATTTGAGATTTTACAGGTTTGCTGCCAGTAGCCATTAAAGTGTCTGAAATGAGGACACTTTTTTCAAAACGTCACAAAATCTTGTACACTTCGAGTTTTTAGCTGAATTCTTTTGTGCATGCCAAAAAAAATACAAGGATCATGACTACCAAGTTTGGGGCCAAAAATCCTTTTGAAAAAATTTTTAAAAAATCCCAAACCGTAAAAAGTTTCAAAAATTGTGAAAAATAGAAAATGAGTCCTCTTGCCATGAAACTTCAGGTGAAGGCTTAAGGGACCATTGTATGAATTTACAAGCCATAAAAATGGCATTTGCATGCATAAATATGAAGATGTGCCTAAACCCACCTACCACCCTATCGATCCACGGCTTGCGCATCCCGTCTCTCTAGTCGGCGTAGTACCCGCCCGCCCACCCGCTCGTTTCGTCGGTTGGCTTAGGCATACGGAGTTCATTCCCAGTCTAAGATCGGACCAGACTAAGGGTTGCAGCAGTAGGATCGACAGTACGCAAAGGGGGACCCGACTAATCCCCGGCTTGCGCATCCCGCCACTCTGGTCGGCTGAGCACACGCACACTCGTTTCATCGGATGACTGAGGCGTACGGAGTTCATTCCCAGTCTAAGCATACGGAGTTCATTCCCAGTCTAAGATCAGACTGGACCAATGGTTGTGACAACACATGCTGGGCTCGGGCATGTGTTGGTGTGACATTTTTCTTTGCCAGGGCACCGTCGCCGAAGCATTGCCGGAGAACCAGACCGGTGGCATTGGGGTTCCGACGATCGGAAGGGCCGGGGGGGTGTGCGCACATGATGTGCAATGGTTGCTGGTACCTGGCCCTTATATTGGCCCCCTATCCCTCATCAAACTTTGAGAACTCACACCCCCTTAAAGAGCACTTAAGATTTTACAGGTTTGCTGCCAGTAGCCATTCAAGTGTCTGGAATGGGGAAATTTTTTTCAAATGGTCACAGAATCTTGTACACTTTGAGTTTTTAGCTGAATTTTTTTGAGCATGCAAAAAACATACAAGGATCACGTCTACCAAGTTTGGGGCCAAAACTCCTTCCAAAAAATTTTAAAAAATCCGAGCCGTAAAAAGTTTTGAAAATCATAAAAAATAGAAAATGAGTCGTCTTGCCATGAAACTTCACGTGAAGGCTTAAGGGACCATTGTATGAATTTACAAGCCATAAAAATGGCATTGGCATGCAGAAATATGAAGATGTGCCTAAACCCGCCTACCACCCTATCGATCCACGGCTTGTGCATCCCGTCTCTCTGGCCGGTGTAGTGCCTGCCCGCCCGCCCGCTCGTTTCGTCGGTTGGCTTAGGCATACGGAGTTCATTCCCAGTCTAAGATCGGACCAAACCGAGGGTTGCGGCAGCAGGATCGGTAGCATGCAGAGGGGACCCGGTCGATCCCCGGCTTGCGCATCCCGCCCCTCTGGCCGGCTGAGCACCCGTACGCTCGTTTCGTGGGTTGACTTTGGCATACGGAGTTCATTCCCAGTCTAAGCATACGGAGTTCGTTCCCAGTCTAAGATCGAATAGGACCGAGGGTTACGATAGCACATGCTGGGCTCGGGCATGTGTTGGTGCCGCATTTTTCTTTGACGGGGCGCCATCGTCGAAGAACCTGACCGACGGCATTGGGGTTTCGGCGATCGGGGGGGTCGGGGGGGTGTGCGCACATGATGTGCGATGGGTGCTGATACTTGGCCCTTATCTTGGCCCCCTATCCCTCATCAAACCTCGAGAACTCACACCCCCTTAAAGAGAATTTGAGATTTTACAGGTTTGCTGCTAGTAGCCATTAAAGTGTCTGAAATAGGGACACTTTTTTCAAATGGTCACAAAATCTTGTAACTTTGAGTTTTTGGCTGAATTTTTTTGTGCATGCCAAAAAAAATGCAGGGATCACGTCTACCCAGTTTGGGGCCAAAACTTCTTTCAAAAAAATTTGAAAAAATCCTGAACCGCAAAAAGTTTCAAAAATCGTGAAAAATAGAAAACGAGTCGTCTTGCCATGAAACTTCACGTGAAGGCTTAAAGGACCATTGTATGAATTTAGAAGTGATAAAAATGGCATTGGAAAGTAGAAATATGAAGATGTGCCTAAACCCACCTACCACCCTATCTGGCCGGCGTAGTGCCCACCTGCCCGCCCGCCCGCTCGTTTCGTCGGTTGGCTTAGGCATACAGAGTTCATTCCTAGTCTAAGATCTGACTGGACCGAGGGTTGCGACAGCAGGATCGGCAGCACACAAAAGGGGACCCAGTCGATCCCTGGCTTGCCCATCCTACCCCTCTGGCCGGCTGAGTAACTGCATGCTCGTTCGTGGGTTGACTTAGGCATACGGAGTTCATTCCCAGTCTAAGATTGGACCAGACCGAGGGTTGCGGCAGCACATGCTGGGCTCGGGCATTTGTTGGTGCCGCATTTTTCTTCGTCGGGGCACCATCACCGGAGCATCGTCTGAGATCCTGACCGACGACATTGGGGTTCCGGCAATCGGGGCGATCGGGGGGTGTGTGCAGACATGATGTGCGATGGGTGCTGGTACTTGGCCCTTATATTCGCCCCCTATCACTCATCAAACCTTGAGAACTCACACCCCCTTAAAAAACATTTGAGATTTTACAGGTTTGCTGCCAGTAGCCATTAAAGCGTCTAAAATGGGGACACTTTTTTCAAATGGTCACAAAATCTTGTACAATTCGAGTTTTTAGCTGAATTTTTTTATGCATACCAACAAAAATACAGGGATCACGTCTACAAAGTTTATGGCCAAAACTCCTTCTGAAAAATTTTTAAAAAATCTCGAGCCGTAAAAAGTTTCGAAAATCTTGAAAAATAGAAAACGAGTCCTATTGCCATGAAACTTCACGTGAAGGCTTAAGGGACCATTGTATGAATTTACAAGCCATAAAAATGCCATTGGCATGCAGAAATATGAAGATGTGCCTAAACCCGCCTACCACCCTATCGATCCACGGCTTGCGCATCCCGTCCCTCTGGCTGATGTAGTGCCCGCCTGCCCGCCCGGCAGTTCGTTTCGTCGGTTGGCTTAGGCATACAGAGTTCATTCCCAGTCTAAGATCGGACCAGACCGAGGGTTGCAGCAGTAGGATCGACAGCACGCAGAGGGGACCCGGCCGATCCCCGACTTGTGCATCCCACCCCTCTGGCTGGCTGAGCACCCGCACGCTCGTTTCGTGGGTTGACTTTGGCATACAGAGTTCATTCCCAGTCTAAGATCGGACTGGACTGAGAGTTACAACAGCACATGCAGGGCTCAGGCATGTGTTGGTGCCGCATTTTTCTTTCCCGGGGCACCATCGTCGGAGCATCACCGGAGAACCTGACCGGCGGCATTGGGGTTTCGACGATCGGGGGGGTCGGGGGGTGTGCGCACATGATGTGCGATGGGTGCTGCTACTTGGCCCTTATCTTGGCCCGCTATCCCTCATTAAACCTCGAGAACTCACACCCCCTTAAAGAGCATTTGAGATTTTACAGGTTTGCTGCCAGTAGCCATTAAAGTGCCTGAAATAGGGACACTTTTTTCAAATGGTCACAAAATCTTGTACACTTCGAGTTTTTGGCTGAATTTTTTTGTGCATGCCAAAAAAAATACAAGGATCACGTCTACCAAGTTTGGGGCCAAAACTCTTTTCAAAAAAATTTTAAAAAATCCTGAACCGCAAAAAGTTTCAAAAATCATGAAAAATAGAAAACGAGTCGTCTTGCCATGAAACTTCATGTGAAGGCTTAAGGGACCATTGTATCAATTAAAAGCCATAAAAATGGCATTGGTAGCAGAAATATGAAGATTTGCCTAAACCCACCTACCACCCTATCGATACACGGCTTAAGCATCCCATCTCTCTAGCCGGCGTAGTGCCCGCCCTCTCATTTCGTCGGTTGGCTTAGGCATACAGAGTTCATTCCCAGTCTAAGATCAGCCCAGACCAAGGGTTACGGTAGTAGGATCGGCAGCACGCAGATGGGGACCAGACCGATCCCCGGCTTGCACATCCTGCCCCTCTGGTCGACTGAGCGCTCGCACACTCGTTTCGTGGGTTGACTTAGGCATACGGAGTTCATTACAAGTCTAAGATCGGACAGGATGAGGGTTGCAGCAGCACATGCTGGGCTCGGTCATGTGCTGGTGTCGTATTATTCTTCGTCGGGGCACCAACACCGAAGCATCGTCAGAGAACCTGACCGGCAGCGTTGGGGTTCCGATGATCGGAGGGGCCGGGGGGGTGTGCGCACATGATGTGCGATGGGTGCTGGTACTTGGCCCTTATGTTGGCCCCCTATCCCTCATTAAACCTCGAGAACTCACACCCCCTTAAAGAGCATTTGAGATTTTACAGGTTTGCTGCCAGTAGCCATTAAAGTGTTTGAAATGGGGACACTTTTTTCAAATGGTCACAAAATCTTGTACACTTCGAGTTTTTAGCTGATTTTTTTTGTGCATGCCAACCAAAATACAAGGATCACGTCTTCCATGGTTGGGGCCAAAACTCCTTCCAAAAAAATTTTAAAAAATCTCGAACCGTAAAAGTTTCAAAAATCATGAAAAATAGAAAACGAGTCATCTTGCCATTAAACTTCACGTGAAAGCTTAAGGGACCGTTGTATGAATTTACAAGCCATAAAAATGGAATTGGCACGTAGAAATATGAAGATGTGCCTAAACCCACCTACCACCCTATCGATTCACGGCTTGCACATCACGTCTCTCTGGCCGGCGTAGTGCCAGCCCGCCTGGCCGCCCGTCGTTTCATCGAATGGCTTAGGTATACGAAGTTCAATCCTAGTCTAAGATCAAATCGGATCGAGGGTTGCGGCAGCAAGATCGACAGCACACAGAGGGGACCCGACCGATCCCCAGCTTGCGCATCTGCCCCTCTGGCCAGCTGAGCACCCGCACGCTAATTTCGTGGGTTGACTTAGGCATACGGAGTTCATTCCCAGTCTAAGATCAGACCGGACCGAGGGTTACGGCAGCACATGCTGGGCTCAGGCATGTGTTGGCACCGTATTTTTCTTCGCCTGGGCACCATCATCGGAGAACCTGATTGGCGGCATTGAGGTTCCGGCGATCGGGGAGGCCGGGGGGGTGTGCAGACATGATGTGTGATAGGTGCTGGTACTTGGCCCTTATATTGGCCCCCTATACTTCATCAAACCTCGAGAACTCACAGGTTTGCTGCCAGTAGCTATTAAAGTGTCTGAAATGGGGACACTTTTTTCAAATGGTCACAAAATCTTGTACACTTCGATTTTTTAGCTAAATTTTTTTGTGCATGCCAAAAAAAGTACAAGGATCATGTCTACCAAGTTTGGGGCCAAAAATCCTTCCGAAAAAATTTTAAAAAATGCCGAACCGCAAAAAGTTTCAAAAATCGTGAAAAATAGAAAATGAGTCGTCTTCCATGAAACTTCATGTGAAGGCTTAAGGGACCATTGTATGAATTTACAAGGCATAAAAATGGCATTGGCACACAGAAATATGAAGATGTGCCTAGACCCACCTACCACCCTATCGATCCACAGCTTGCGCATCCCGTCTCTCTGGCCGGCGTAGTGCTCGCCTGCCCACTCATTTTGTCGGTTGGCTTAGGCATACGGAGTTCATTCCCAATCTAAGATCAGACCGCATCGAGGGTTGCAGTAGCAGGATCGACAGCACGTATAGGGGGACCCGATCGATCCCTGGCTTACGCATCCCGCCCCTCTGGCCGGCTGAGTACCCGCACGCTCGTTTCGTGGGTTGACTTAGGCATACAGACTTCATTCCCAGTCTAAGCATACGGAGTTCATTCCCATCTAAGATCGGATCGAATCGAGGGTTTTGGCAGCACATGCTGGGCTCGGGCATTTGTTGGTGCCGTATTTTTCATCGTCGGGGCACCGTCACCGGAGCATCATCGGATCGCCAGAACCCCAATGCCACTGGTCAGGTTCTCCGGCGATGCTCTGGTGATGGTGCCCCGACAAAAAAAAATACGGCACCAGCACATGCCCGAGCCCAGCATGTGCTGCCACAACCCTCGGTCCGATCCGATCTTAGACTGGAATGAACTCTGTATGCTTAGACTGGGAATGAATTTCATATGCCTAACTCAACTCACGAAACGAGCGTGCGGGCGCTCAGCTGGCCAGAGGGTCGGGATGCACAAGCAGGGGATCGATCGGGTCCCCCTCGGCATGCTGTCGATCCTACAGTAGCAACCCTCGGTCCTGGTTTGATCTTAGACTGGGAATGAACTCCGTATGCCTAAGCCAACCGAGGAAACGAGCGGGCAAGCGGGCGGACGGGTGGGCACTACGCCGGTCAGAGAGACGGGATGCGCAAGCCGTGGATCGATAGGGTGGTAGGTGGGTTTAGGCACATCTTCATATTTTTGTGTGCCAATGCCATTTCTATGGCTTGTAAATTCATACAATGGTCCCTTAAGCCTTCAAGTGAAGTTTCATGACAAGACGACTCATTTTCTATTTTTCACGATTTTTGAAACTTTTTACAGCTCAGGATTTTTTAAAATTTTTTTGGAAGGAGTTTTGGCCCCAAACTTGGTAGACGTGATCCTTGTATTTTTTTTGGGATGCACAAAAAAATTCAGCAAAAAATTCGAAATGTACAAGATTTTGTGACCATTTGAAAAAAGTATCCCTATTTCAGACACTTTAATGGCTACTGGCGGCAAACCTGTAAAATCTCAAATGCTCTTTAAGGGGGTGTGAGTTCTCGAGGTTTGATGAGGGATAGGGGGCCAATATAAGGGCCAAGTACCAGCACCCATCGCACATCATGTGCGCACACCCCCCGGCCCCCTCGATCGTCGGAACCCCAATGCCGTCGGTCAGGTTCTCTGACGATGCTCCGACGATGGTGCCCCAACGAAGAAAAATGCTGCACCAACACATGCCCGAGCCCAGCATGTGCTGCCGCAGCCATCGGTCCAGTCGGATCTTAGACTGGGAATTAACTTCGTATGCTTCGACTGGGAATGAACTCCGTATGCCTAAGTCAACCCACAAAACGAGTGTGCGGGTGCTCTGCCGACCAGAAGGGCAGGATGCGCAAGTCGGGGATCGGTCGGGTTCCCCTCTGCATGCTGCCGATCCTACAACTGCAACCCTGGGTCTGATCCGATCTTAGACTGGGAATGAACTCCGTATGCCTAAGCCTATTGACGAAACGAACGGACGGGCGGGTGGGCACTACGTCGGCCAGAGGGACGGGATGCGCAAGCCGTGGATCGATAGGGTGGTAGGTGGGTTTAGGCACATCTTCATATTTCTGCCTACCAATGCCATTTTTATGGCTTGTAAATTCATACAATTGTCCCTTAAGCCTTCACAAGAAGTTTCATGGCAAGACGATTCGTTTTCTATTTTTAATGATTTTTGAAAATTTTTGCGGTTCAAGATTTTTTAAAATTTTTTCGAAAGGAGTTTTAGCCCAAACTTGGTAGACATGATCCTTGTATTTTTGTTGGCATGCACAAAAAATTTCAGCTAAAAACTCGAAGTGTACAAGATTTTGTGACCATTTGAAAAAAGTGTCCCCATTTCAGACACTTTAATGGCTACTGGCAGCAAACCTGTAAAATCTCAAATGCTCTTTAAGGGGGTGTGAGTTCTCGAGGCTTGATGAGGGATAGGGGGCCAATATAAGGGCCAAGTACCAGCACCCATTGCACATCATGTGCGTAAACCCCCCGGCCCCCCAATCACCGGAACCCCAATGCCGTCGGTCAGGTTCTCCGGCGATGCTCCAGCGATGGTGCCTCGGTGAAGAAAAATGCGACACCAACACATGCCCGAGCCCAGCATGTGCTGTCGCAACCCTCGGTCTGATTCGATCTTAGACTGGGAAAGAACTCCATATGCTTAGACTGGGAATGAACTTCGTATGCCTAAGTCAACCCACGAAACGAGCATGCGGGAGCTCAGCCGGCCAAAGGGGCAGGATGCGTAATTCGAGGATTGGCCGGGTCCTCTTTTGTATGCTGTCGATCCTGCTACCGCAATCATCGGTCCGGTCTGATCTTAGACTGGGAATGAACTCCGTATGCTTAGACTGGGAATGAACTCCGTTTGCTTAGACTGGGAATGAACTCTGTATGCTTAGACTGGGAATGAACTCCATATGCCTAAGTCAACCCACGAAATAAGCGTGCGAGTGCTCAGCCAGCTAGAGGGGCGGGACACGCAAGTCGGGGATCGATCGGGTACCCCTCTGCGTGCTACCAATCCTACTACCGCAACCCTCAGTCCGGTCTGATCTTAGACTGGGAATTAACTCTATATGCCTAAGCCAACCGACCAAACGAGCTGGCGGGCAGCGGGCACTACGTCAGCCAGAGAGACGGGATGCGCAAGCCGTGGATCGATAGGGTGGTAGGTGGGTTTAGGCACATCTTCATATTTCTGCATACTAATGCCATTTTTATGGCTTGTAAATTCATACAATGCTCCCTTAAGCCTTCACGTGAAGTTTCATGGCAAGATGGCTCGTTTTCTATTTTTCACGATTTTTGAAACTTTTTGCAGTTCGGGATTTTTTAAAATTTTTTTGGAAGGAGTTTTGGCCCGAAACTTGGTGGACGTGATCCTTGTATTTTTGTTGGCATGCATAGAAAAATTAAGCTAAAAACTTGAAGTGTACAAGATTTTGTGACCATTTGAAAAAAGTCTCCCCATTTTAGACACTTTAATGGCTACTGGCTGCAAACCTGTAAAATCTCAAATGCTCTTTAAAGGGGTGGGAGTTCTTGAGGTTTGATGAGGGATAGGGAGCCAACATAAGGGCCAAGTACCAGCACCCATCGCACATCATGTGCGCACACCCCCCGACCCCCCGATCGCTGGAACCCCAATGCCGTCGGTCAGGTTCTTTGGCGATGCTCCGTCGATGGTGTCCCGACGAAGAAAAATGTGGCACAAACACATGCCCGAGCCCAGCATGTGCTGCCTCAACCCTCAATCCAGTCCGATCTTAGACTAGGAATGAACTCCGTATGCTTAGACTAGGAATGAACTCTATATGCCTAAGTCAACCCACGAAACGAGCGTGCGGGCGTTCAGCCGACCAGAGGGGCAGGATGCGTAAGCTGGGGATCGACCAGGTCCCCCTCTACATGCTGCCGATCCTACTGTCGCAACCCTCAGTCCGATCTGATCTTAGACTAGGAATGAACTCCGTATGCCTAAGCCAATCGATGAAACGAGCGGACAAGCGGGCGGGCAGGCACTACGTCGACCAGAGAGACGGGATGCGCAAGCTGTGGATCGATAGGGTGGTAGGTGGGTTTAGGCACATCTTTATATTTCTACCTGCGAATGCCATTTTTATGGCTTGTAAATTCATACAATGCTCCCTTAAGCCTTCACAAGAAGTTTCATGGCAAGATGACTCATTTTCTATTTTTCATGATTTTTGAAACTTTTTGCGGTTCAAGATTTTTTAAAATTTTTTTGAAAGGAGTTTTAGCCCAAACTTGGTAGACATGATCCTTGTATTTTTGTTGGCATGCATAAAAAATTTCAGCTAAAAACTCGAAGTGTACAAGATTTTGTGACCATTTGAAAAAAATGTCCCCATTTCAGACACTTTAATGGCTACTGGCAGCAAACCTGTAAAATCTCAAATGCTCTTTAAGGGGGTGTGAGTTCTCGAGGTTTGATGAGGGATAGGGGGCCAATATAAGGGCCAAGTACCAGCACCAATTGCACATCATGTGCGCAAACCCCCCGGCCCCCAATCGTCGGAACCCCAATGCCGCCGGTCAGGTTCTCCGGCGATGCTCCGGCGATGGTGCCTCGACGAAGAAAAATGCAACACCAACACATGCTCGAGCCCAGAATGTGCTGCCACAACCCTCGGTTTGATCCAATCCTAGACTGGGAAAGAACTCAGTTTGCTTAGACTGGGAATGAACTTCGTATGCCTAAGTCAACCCACGAAACGAGCATGCGGGAGCTCAGCCGACCAAAGGGGCGGGATGCGCAAGCCGAGGATCGGTCGGGTCCACCTTTGTGTGCTGCCGATCCTACTGCCACAACCGTCGGTCTAGTCTGATCTTAGACTGGGAATGAACTCCGTATGCCTAAGCCAACCAACAAAACGGGCGGGCGGGCGGGCACTATGCCGGCCAGAGAGACGGGATGCGCAAGCCATGGATCGGTAGGGTGGTAGGTGGGTTTAGGCACATCTTCATATTTCTGCCTGCCAATGCCATTTTTATGGCTTGTAAATTCATACAATGGTCCCTTAAGCATTCACAAGAAGTTTCATGGCAAGACGACTCGTTTTCTATTTTTCATGATTTTTGAAACTTTTTGCGGTTCAAGATTTTTTAAAATTTTTTCGAAAGGAGTTTTAGCCCAAACTTGGTAGACATGATCCTTGTATTTTTATTGGCATGCACAAAACATTTCAGCTAAAAACTCGAAGTGTACAAGATTTTGTGACCATTTGAAAAAAGTGTCCCCATTTCAGACACTTTAATGGCTACTGGCAGCAAACCTGTAAAATCTCAAATGCTCTTTAAGGGGGTGTGGGTTCTCAAGGTTTGATGAGGGATAAGGGGTCAATATAAGGGCCAAGGACCAGCACCCATCGCACATCATGTGCGCACACCCCCCGGCCCCCCCGATCGTCGGAACCCCAATGTCGCCGATCAGGTTCTCCGGTGTTGCTCCGGCGATGGTGCCCCGGTGAAGAAAAATGCGGCACCAACACATGCCCGAGCCCAGTATGTGCTACCACAACCCTTGGACCGGTCTGATCTTAGACTGGGAATGAACTCCGTATGCTTAGACTGGCAATGAACTCCGTATGCCTAAGTTAACCCATAAAACGAGCGTGCGGGTGCTCAATCGGCCAGAGGGGCGGGATGCGCAAGCCGAGGATCGATCAGCTCGACCTCTGTGTGCTACCGATCCTACTACCACAACCCTCGATCTAGTCTGATCTTAGACTGGGAATGAACTCTGTATGCCTAAGCCAACCGATGAAACGAACGGGCGGGCGGGCGGGCAGGCACTACGCCGGCCAGAGAGACGGGATGCGCAAGCCGTGGATCGATAAGGTGGTAGGTGGGTTTAGGCACATCTTCATATTTCTACGTGCCAATGCCATTTTTATGGCTTGTAAATTCATACAATGGTCCCTTAAGCCTTCACGTGAAGTTTCATGGCAAGACGACTCATTTTCCATTTTTCACGATTTTCAAAATTTTTACGGTTGGGGATTTTTTAAAATTTTTTCGAAAGGAGTTTTGGCGCCAAACTTGGTAGACGTGATGCTTGTATTTTTGTTGGCATGCACAAACAAATTCAGTTAAAAACTCGAAGTGTACAAGATTTTGTGACCATTTGAAAAAAGTGTCCCCATTTCAGACACTTTAGTGGTTACTGGCAGCAAACCTGTAAAATCTCAAATGCTTTTTAAGGGGGTGTGAGTTCTCGAGGTTTGATGAGGGATAGGGGGCCAATATAAGGGCCTAGTACCAGCACCCACCGCAAATCATGTGCGCACACCCCCCCGCGGCCCCCCGATCGTCGGAACCCCAATGCCGCCAGTCAGGTTCTCCGGTGATGCTCCGGCGATGGTGTCCCGACGAAGAAAAATGCGGCACAACACATGCCCGAGCCTAGCTTGTGCTACTGTAACCCTTGGATCGGTCCGATCTTAGACTAGGAATGAACTCCGTATGCTTAGACTGGCAATGAACTCTGTATGCCTAAGTTAACCCACGAAACGAGCGTGCGGGTGCTCAGTCGGCCAGAGGGGCAGGATGCGCTAGCCGGGGATCGATCGGCTCGACCTCTACGTGCTGCTGATCCTACTGCTGCAACCCTCGAACTGGTTCGATCTTAGACTGGGAATGAACTCCGTATGCCTAAGCCAACTGACGGAATGAGCGGGCGGGCGGGCGGGTAGGCATTATGCCGGCCAGAGAGACGGGATGCGCAAGCCGTGGATCGATAATGTGGTAGGTGGGTTTAGGCACATCTTCATATTTCTATGTGCCAATGCCATTTTTATCACTTGTAAATTCATACAATGGTCCCTTAAGCCTTCACGTGAAGTTTCATGGCAAGACGACTCGTTTTCTATTTTTCATGATTTTTGAAACTTTTTACGGCTCGAGATTTTTTAAAATTTTTTCGGAAGGAGTTTTGGCCCCAAACTTGGTAGCCATGATCCTTGTATTTTTGTTGGCATGCACAAAAAAATTCAGCTAAAAACTCAAAGTGTACAAGATTTCGTGACAATTTGAAAAAAGTGTCCCCATTTCAGACACTTTAATGGCTACTGGCAGTAAACCTGTAAAATCTCAAATACTCTTTAAGGGGGTGTGAGTTCTCAAGATTTGATGAGGGATAGGGGGCCAATATAAGGGCCAAGTACCAGCACCCATCACACATCATGTGTGCAGACCCCCCGGCCCCCCGATCGTCGGAACCCTAATGCCCCAGTCAGGTTCTCCGGCGATGCCCTAGCGATGGCGACCCGGTGAAGAAAAATGTGGCACCAACACATGCCCAAGCCTAGCATGTGCTGCCACAACCCTCGGTCTGGTCCGATCTTAGACTGGGAATGAACTCCGTATGCTTAGACTGGGAATGAACTCCGTATGCCTAAGTCAACCCATGAAAAGAGCGTGCGGGTGCTCAGCCGACCAGAGGGGTGGGATGCGCAAGCCGGGGATCGATCGGGTCCACCTTTGCGTGCTGCCAATCCTGCTGCCGCAACCCTCGGTCTGGTCCGATCTTAGACTAGGAATGAACTCTTTATGCCTAAGCCAACCGACGAAACGAGCGGGCAGGCGGGCGGGCTGGCGGGTACTACGCCGGCCAGAGAGACGGGATGCGCAAGCCGTGGATCGATAGGGTGGTAGGTGGGTTTAGGCACATCTTCATTTCTGCATGCCAATGCCATTTTTATGGCTTGTAAATTCATACAATGGTCCCTTAAGCCTTCACGTGAAGTTTCATGGCAAGACGACTCGTTATCTATTTATCACGATTTTTGAAACTTTTTACGGTTCAGGATTTTTTTTAAATTTTTTCGAAGCTGTTTTGGCCCCAAACCTGGTAGACGTGATCCTTGTATTTTTGTTGGCATGCACAAAACAATTCAGCTAAAAACTCAAAGTGTACAAGATTTTGTGACCATTTGAAAAAAGTGTCCCCATTCCAGACACTTTAATGGCTACTGGCAGAAAACCTATAAAATCTCAAATGCTCTTTAAGGGAGTGTGAGTTCTCAAGGTTTGATAGGGATAGAAGGCCAATATAAGGGCCAAGTACTAGCACCCATCCCACATCATGTGCGCACACCACCACCGGCCCCCCCGATTGCTGGAACCCCAATGCCGCCGGTCAAGTTCTCCGACGATGGTCCCCCGACGAAGAAAAATGCGGCACCAGCACATGCCTGAGCCTAGCATGTGCTGCCGCAACCCTCGGTCTGATTCAATCTTAGACTGGAATGAACTTCGTATGCTTAGATTGGGAATGAACTCCATATGCCTAAGTTAACCCACGAAACAAGCGTGCGGGTGCTCAGTCGGCTAGAGTGGTGGGATGCGCAAGCTGGGGATCGGCGGGATCCCCCTCTGTGTGCTGCCGATCCTACTACCGTAACCCTCGGTCTGGTCCGATCCTAGACTGGGAATGAACTCCGTATACCTAAGCCAACCAATGAAACGATCGGGCAGGTGGGCGGGCGGGGCACTATGCCGGCCATAGAGACGAGATGCGCAAGCCGTGGATCGATATGGTGGTAGGTGGGTTTAGTCACATCTTCATATTTCTACGTGCCAATGCCATTTTTATGGCTTGTAAATTCATAAAATGGTCCCTTAAGCCTTCACGTGAAGTTTCATGGCAAGACGACTCGTTTTCTAGTTTTCACAATTTTTAAAACTTTTTACGGTTTGGGATTTTTTAAAATTTTTTCGGAAGGAGTTTTGGCCCCAAACTTCGTAGACATGATCCTTGTATTTTTGTTGGCATGCACAGAAAAATTCAGCTAAAAACTCGAAGTGTACAAGATTTTGTGACCATTTGAAAAAAGTGTCCCCATTTCAGACACTTTAATGGCTACTGGCAGCAAACCTATAAAACCTCAAATGCTCCTTAAGGGGGTGTGAGTTCTCAAGGTTTGATGAGGGATAGGGGGCCAATATAAGGGCCAAGTACCAGCACCCATTGCACATCAGGTGCGCACACCCCCCGGCCCCCCGATCGCCGGAACCCCAAAGTCGCCGGACAGGTTCTCTTGCGATGCTCCGACGATGGTGCCCCGACGAAGAAAAATGCGACACCGACACATGCCCGAGCTCAGCATGTGCTATCGCAACCCTCGGTCCAATATAATCTTAGACTGGGAATGAACTCCATATGCTTAGACTGGGAATGAACTCTGTATGCCTAAGTCAGCCCACGAAACGAGCGTGCGGGTGCTCAGTCGGCCAGAGGGGCGGGATGCGCAAGCCGGGGATCGATCGGATCCTCCTCTACGTGCTACCAATCCTGCTGCCACAACCCTCGATCTGGTCTGATCTTAGACTGGGAATGAACTTCGTATGCCTAAGCCAACTGACGAAATGAGCGGGCGGGCACTACGCCAGCCAGAGAGACGAGATGCGCAAGTTGTGGATCGATAGGGTTTTGAAACTTTTTGCGGTTCAAGATTTTTAAAAATTTTTTTGGATGGAGTTTTGGCCGCAAACTTGGTAGACGTGATCCTTGTATTTTTGTTGGCATGCACAAAAACATTCAGCTAAACTCGAAGTGTACAAGATTTTGTGACCATTTGAAAAAGTGACCCCATTCAGACACTTTAATGGCTACTGGCAGCAAACTGTAAAATCTCAAATGCTCTTTAAGGGGCTGTGAGTTCTTGAGGTTTGATGAGGGATAGGGGGCCAATATAAGGGCCAAGTACCAGCACCCATCGCACATCATGTGCGCACACTCCCCCGGCCCCCCCGATCATCGGAAACCCCAATGCTGTCGGTCAGGTTCTCCGATGATGCTCCGACGAAGGTGCCCTGGTGAAGAAAAATGCGGCACCAACACATGCCCGAGCCCTGCATGTGCTGTCGTAACCCTCGATCCGGTCCGATCTTAGACGGGGAATGAACTCCGTATGCCTAAGTAAACCCACGAAACAAGGGTACGGGTGCTCAGCCAACCAGAGGGGCGGGATGCGCAAGCTAGGGATCGGTCGGGTCCCTCTCTATGTGTTGCTGATCTGTTGTGGCAACCATCAGTCCAATCTGATCTTAGACTACGAATGGACTCTGTTGCCTAAGCCTACCGACGAAACGAGCGGACGGGCGGGCAGGCGGGCACTACGTCGGCCAAAGTGACGGGATGCGCAAGCCGTGGATCGATAGGGTGGTAGGTGGGTTTGGGCACATCTTCATATTTCTATGTGCCAATGCCATTTTTATGGCTTTTAAATTCATACAATGGTCCCTTAAGCCTTCACGTGAAGTTTCATGGTAAGACGACTCGTTTTTTATTTTTCACAATTTTTGAAACTTTTTGCGGTTTTAGATTTTTTAAAATTTTTTCAGAAGGTGTTTTGGACCCAAACTTCGTAGACATGATCCTTGTATTTTTGTTGGCATGCACAAAAAGATTCAGCAAAAAACTTGAAGTGTACAAGATTTTGTGACCATTTGAAAAAAGTGTCCCCATTTCAGACACTTTAATGGCTACTGGTAGCAAACCTGTAAAATCTCAAATGCTCTTTAAGGGGGTGTGAGTTCTCAAGGTTTGATGAGGGATAGGGGTCCAATATAAGGGCCAAGTACCAGCACCCATCGCACATCAGGTGCGCACACCCCCTAGCCCCCCCGATCGTCGGAACCCCAATGCCACCGGTCAAGTTCTCCGACGATGCTTTAGCGATGGTGCCCCGATGAAGAAAAATGCAGCACCAACACATGCCCGAGCCCAGCATGTGCTGTCGTAACCCTGGGTCTAGTCTGATCTTAGACTGGGAATGAACTCTATATGCATAGACTGTGAATGAACTCCGTATGCCTAAGTCAACCCATGAAATGAGCGTGCGGGTGCTCAGCCTGCCAGAGAGGCGGGATGCGCAAGCCGGGGATCGACTGGGTCCCCCTCTGCGTGCTGCCGATCCTGCTACCATAACCCTCGGTCTGGTCCAATCTTAGACTGGGAATGAACTCTGTATGCCTAAGCCAATCGATGAAACAAGCGGGCGGGCGGGCGGGCACTACGTCGGCCAAAGAGACGAGATGCGCAAGCCGTGGATCAATACGGTGGTAGGTATGTTCAGGCACATCTTCATATTTCTGCATGCCAATGCCATTTTTATGGCTTGTAAATTCATACAATGGTCCCTTAAGCCTTCACGTGAAGTTTTATGCCAAGACGACTCGTTTTCTATTTTTCACGATTTTTGAAACTTTTTACGGTTCGAGATTTTTTAAAATTTTTTCGGAAGGAGTTCTGGTCCTAAACTTGGTAGACGTGATCCTTGTATTTTTGTTGGCATGTACAAAACAATTCAGCTAAAAACTCGAAGTGTACAAGATTTTGTGACCATTTGAAAAAAGTGTCCCCATTTCAGACACTTTAATGGCTACTGGCTGCAAACCTGTAAAATCTCAAATACTCTTTAAGGGGGTGTGAGTTCTCGAGGTTTGTTGAGGGATAGGGGCCAATATAAGGGCCAATACCAGCACCCATTGCACATCATGTGCGCACACCCCCCCGGCCCCCCCGATCGTCAGAACCCCAATGCCGCCGGTCAGGTTCTCTGGTGATGCTCCGGCGATGGTGCCCCGGCGGAGAAAAATACGACACCAACACATGCTCGAGCCCAGCATGTGCTGCCTCAACCCTCGGTCTGGTCCGATCTTAGGCTGGGAATGAACTCTGTATGCCTAAGCCAACCGATGAAACGAACGGGTGGGCGGGTAGGCGGGCACTACGCCGGCCAGAGAGACGGGATGTGCAAGCCGTGGATCAATATGGTGGTAGGTGAGTTTAGGCACATCTTCATATTTCTATGTGCCAATGCCATTTTTATGGCTTGTAAATTCATACAATGGTCCCTTAAGCCTTCACGTGAAGTTTTATGCCAAGACGACTCGTTTTCTATTTTTCACGATTTTTGAAACTTTTTACGGTTCGAGATTTTTTAAAATTTTTTCGGAAGGAGTTTTGGTCCTAAACTTGGTAGACGTGATCCTTGTATTTTTGTTGGCATGTACAAAACAATTCAGCTAAAAACTCGAAGTGTACAAGATTTTGTGACCATTTGAAAAAAGTGTCCCCATTTCAGACACTTTAATGGCTACTGGCTGCAAACCTGTAAAATCTCAAATACTCTTTAAGGGGGTGTGAGTTCTCAAGGATTGTTGAGGGATAGGGGCCAATATAAGGGCCAATACCAGCACCCATTGCACATCATGTGCGCACACCCCCCCGGCCCCCCCGATCGTCAGAACCCCAATGCCGCCGGTCAGGTTCTCCGGTGATGCTCCGGCGATGGTGCCCCGGCGGAGAAAAATACGACACCAACACATGCTCGAGCCCAGCATGTGCTGCCTCAACCCTCGGTCTGGTCCGATCTTAGGCTGGGAATGAACTCTGTATGCCTAAGCCAACCGATGAAACGAACGGGTGGGCGGGTAGGCGGGCACTACGCCGGCCAGAGAGACGGGATGTGCAAGCCGTGGATCAATATGGTGGTAGGTGAGTTTAGGCACATCTTCATATTTCTATGTGCCAATGCCATTTTTATGGCTTGTAAATTCATACAATGGTCCCTTAAGCCTTCACTTGAAGTTTCATGGCAAGACGACTTGTTTTCTATTTTTCACGATTTTTGAAAGTTTTTACGATTCAGGATTTTTTAAAATTTTTTTGGAAGGTGTTTTGGCCCCAAACTTGGTAGACGTGATCCTTGTATTTTTTTTGGCATGGACAAAAAAATTCAGCTAAAAACTTGAAGTGTACAAGATTTTGTGACCATTTGAAAAAAGTGTCCCCATTTTAGACACTTTAAGGGCTACTGGCAACAAACCTGTAAAATCTCAAATGCTCTTTAAGGGGGTGTGAGTTCTCGAGTTTTGATGAGGGATAAGGGGCAAATATAAGGGCCAAGTACCAGCATCTATCGTACATCATGTGCGCACACCCCCCGGCCTGTCGATCGCCGGAACCCCAATGCCGTCGGTCAGGTTCTCTGGTGATGCTCCAGCGATGGTGCCCCAACGAAGAAAAATGCAGCACCAGCACATGCCTGAGCCCAGCATGTGCTGTCGCAACCCTGGGTTTGGTCTGATCTTAGACTGGGAATGAACTCCGTAAGCTTAGACTAGGAATGAACTCTGTATCGCTAAGTCAACCTATGAAACGAGCTTACGGGCGCTCAGGCGACCAGAGGGGCAGGATGCGCAAGCCGGGGATCGGTCGGGTCCCCCTCTTCGTGCCGCTTATCCTGCTACCACAACCATCAGTCTAGTCTGATCTTAGACTGGGAATGAACTCCGTATGCCTAAGCCAATCGACAAAGCGAGCGGGCGGGTGGGTGGGTGAGCGGGCACTGCGTCGGCCAGAGAGACGGGATGCGGAAGCCGTGGATCGATAGGGTGGTAGGTGGGTTTAGGCATATCTTCATATTTCTGCATGCCAATGCCATTTTTATGGCTTGTAAATTCATACAATGGTCCCTTAAGCCTTCATGTGAAGTTTCATGGCAAGACGACTCGTTTTCTATTTTTCATGATTTTCGAAAATTTTTGAGGTTTGGGATTTTTTAAAATTTTTTTAGAAGGAGTTTTGGCCCCAAACTTGGTATATGTGATCCTTGTATTTTATTTTCCATGCACAAAATAATTCAGCTAAAAACTTGATGTGTACAAGATTTTGGGACCATTTAAAAAAAGTGTCCCCATTTCAGACACTTTAATGGCTACAGGCAGCAGACCTGTAAAATCTTAAATGCTCTTTGAGGGGGTGTGAGTTCTCAAGGTTTGATGAGGGATAGGGGGCGAATATAAGGGCCAAGTACCAGCACCCATCGCACATCATGTGCGCACACCCCCCGGTCCCCCCGATCACCGAAACCCTAATGCCGCTGGTCAGGTTCTACGGTGATTGTGCCCCGACGAAGAAAAATGCGGCAGCAACACATGCTCGAGCCCAGCATGTGCTGTCACAACCCTCGGTCTGGTTCGATCTTAGACTGGGAATGAACTCCGTATGCCTAAGTCCACCCACGAAACGAGCGTGCGGGTGCTCAACCGGCCAGAGAGGCGGGATACGTAAGCTGGGGATCGACCGGGACCCCTTCTGCGTGCTGCCGATCCTACTACCGCAACCCTCGATCTGGTCTGATCTTAGACTGGGAATGAACTCCGTATGCCTAAGCCAACCGACAAAACGAACGGGGGGGTGGGCAGGCGGGCATTACACCGGCTGGAGAGACGGGATGCGCAAGCCTTGGATCGATATGGTGGTAGGTGGGTTTAGGGACATCTTCATATTTCTACATGCCAATGCCATTTTTATGGCTTGTAAATTCATACAATGGTCCCTTAAGCCTTCACGTGAAGTTTCATGGCAAGACGACTCGTTTTCTATTTTTCACGATTTTCAAAACTTTTTACGGTTCGGGATTTTTTAAAATTTTTTTGGAAGGAGTTTTCAGCCCAAACTTGGTAAACGTCATCCTTGTATTTTTTTTGGCATGCACAAAAAAATTCAGCTAAAAACTCGAAGTGTACAAGATTTTGTAACCATTTGAAAAAATTGTCCCCATTTCAGACACTTTAATGGCCACTGGCAGCAAACTTGTAAAATCTCAAATGCTCTTTAAGGGGGTGTGAGTTCTCGAGGTTTGATGAGAGATAGGGGGCCAATAGAAGGGCCAAGTACTAGCTCCCATCACATATCATGTGCGAACACCCCCCGGCCCCCCGATCGTCGGAACCCCAATGCCGCCGGTCAGGTTCTCCGACGATGCCCTGGCGATGGTGCCCTGGCGAAGAAAAATGCGGCACCAACACTTGCCCAAGCCTAGCATGTGCTGCCACAACCCTCGGTCTGGTCTGATCTTAGACTGGGAATGAACTCCATACGCTTACACTGGGAATGAACTTCGTATGCCTAAGTCAACCCACGAAACGAGCGTGCAGGTGCCAAGTCGGCCAGAGGGGTAGGATGCGCAAGCCGGGGATCGACTGGGTCCCCCTCTGCATGCTGCCGATCCTACTACCACAACCGTCGGTCTGGTCCAATCTTAGACTGGGAATGAACTTCGTATGCCTAAGCCAACCGACGAAATAAGCGGGCAGGCGGGCACTACGCCGGCCAGAGAGACGGGATGCGCAAGCCTCGGATCGATAGGGTGGTAGGTAGGTTTAGGCACATCTTCATATTTCTGCATGCCAATACCATTTTTATGGCTTGTAAATTCATACAATGGTCCCTTAAGCCTTCACGTGAAGTTTCATGGCAAGACGACTCGTTTTCTATTTTTCACGATTTTTGAAACTTTTTGTTGTTCGGGATTTTGTAAAATTTTTTCGGAAGGAGTTTCGGCCCCAAACTTGGTAGACGTCATCCTTGTATTTTTGTTGGCATGCACAAAAAAATTTAGCTAAGTACTAGAAGTGTACAAGATTGTATGACAATTTGAAAAAAGTGTCCCCATTTTAGACACTTTAATGGCTACTGGCAGCAAACTATAAAATCTCAAATGCTCTTTAAGAGGGTGTGAGTTCATGAGGTTTGATGAAGGATAGGGGGCCAATATAAGGGCCAAGTACCAGCACCCATCGCACATCATGTGCGCACACCCCCCGACCCCCCGATCGCCGGAACCCTAATGCTGTAAGTCAGGTTCTCCGACGATGGTGACCCGACAAAGAAAAATGCGGCATCAGCACATGGCCGAGCCCAGTATGTGCTTTCATAATCCTCGGTCTGGTCTGATCTTAGACTGGGAATGAACTTCGTATGCTTAGACTGGGAATGAACTCCGTATCCCTAAGTCAACCCACGAAACAAGGGTACGGGCGGTCAGCCGACCAGAGGGGCGGGATGCGTAAGCCAGGGATCAATCGGGTCCCCCTCTGCATGCTGTCGATCCTACTGCTGTAACCCTCGGTCTGATCCAATCTTCGATTGGGAATGAACTCCGTATGCCTAAGCCAACCGATGAAACGAGCAGGTGGGCAGGCACTACGCCGGCCAGAGAGACGGGATGCGCAAGCCGTGGATCGATAGGATGGTAGGTGGGTTTAGGCACATCTTCATATTTCTGCATGCCAATTCCATTTTTATGGCTTGTAATTTCATAAAATGGTCCCTTAAGCCTTCACGTGAAGTTTCATGGCAAGACGACTCGTTTTCTATTTTTCAGGATTTTTGAAACTTTTTATGGTTCGAGATTTTTTTAAATTTTTTTGGAAGGAGTTTTGGCCCCAAACTTGGTAGATATGATCCTTGTATTTTTGTTGGCATGCACAAAAAATTCAGCTAAAAACTCGAAGTGTACAAGATTTTGTGGCCATTTGAGAAAAGTGTCCCCATTTCAGACACTTTAATGGCTACTGGCAGCAAACCTGTAAAATCTCAAATGCTCTTTAAGGGGGTGTGAGTTCTCGAGGTTTGATGAGGGATAGGGGGCCAATATAAGGGCCAAGTACCAGCACCCATCACACATCATGTGCGCACAACCCCCCGACCCCCCGATCACCGGAACCCCAATGCCGCCAGTCAGGTTCTCCGACGATGGTGCCCCAGCGAAGAAAAATGTGGCACCAACACATGACCGAGCCCAGCATGGGCTGTCGCAACCCTCGGTCTGGTCTTATCTTAGACTAGGAATGAACTCTGTATGCCTAAGTCAACCCATGAAACGAGCGTACGGGGGCTCAACCGGCCAGAGGGGCGGGATGGGCAAGTCAGGGATCGGTCGAGTCCCCTTCTGCGCGCTGTCGATCCTGCTGCCATAACCCTCGGTCTGATCCAATCTTAGACTGGGAATGAACTCCTTATGCCTAACCCAACCGATGAAACAAGTGGGCAGACGGGCGGGCGGGCACTACGCCAGCTAGAGAGACGGGATGCACAAGCCATGGATCGATAGGATGGTAGGTGGGTTTAGGCACATCTTCATATTTCTACGTGCCAATGCCATTTTATGGCTTGTAAATTCATACAATGGTCCCTTAAGCCCTCCTGTGAAGTTTCATGGCAAGATGACTCGTTTTCTATTTTTCATGATTTTCAAAACTTTTTACGGTTCTGGATTTTTTAAAATTTTTTCGAAAGGAGTTTTGGCCACAAACTTGGTAGACGTGATCCTTGTATTTTTTTTGGCATGCACAAAAAAATTCAGCTAAAAACTCGAAGTGTACAAGATTTTGAGACCATTTGAAAAAGTGTCCCCATTTTAGACACTTTAATGGCTACTGGCAGCAAACCTGTAAAATCTCAAATGCTCTTTAAGGGGGTGTGAGTTCTCGAGGTTTGGTGAGGGATAGGGGGCCAATATAAGGGCCAAGTACCAGCACCCATTGCACATCCTATGCGCACACCCCCCGGCCCCCCGATCACTGGAACCCCAATGCCGCTGGTCAGGTTCTATGGCAATGCTCCGAAGATGGTGCCTCGACGAAGAAAAATGCAGCACCAACACATGCTCGAGCCTAGCATATGCTGTCGCAACCCTCGAACCGGTCCGATCTTAGACTGGGAATGAACTCCGTATGCTTAGACTGGGAATGAACTCCGTCTGCCTAAGTCAACCCACGAAATGAGCGTGTGGGTGCTCAGTCGGCCAGAGGGGTGGGACGCGCAAGCCGGGGATCGGCCGGGTCCCCCTTTGCGTGCTGTCGATCCTGCTACCGCAACCCTCAGTCTGGTCCCATCTTAGACTGGGACTGAACTCCACATGCCTAAGCCAACCGATGAAACAAAAGGGCGGGCAGGCGGGTAGTACGCTGGCTAGAGAGACGAGATGCGCAAGCCGTGGATCGAAAGGGTGGTAGGTGGGTTTAGGCACATCTTCATATTTCTATGTGCCAATGCCATTTTTATGGCTTGTAAATTCATACAATGGTCCCTTAAGCCTTCACGTGAAGTTTCATGGCAAGACGACTCGTTTTCTATTTTTCACGATTTTGGAAACTTTTTACGGTTCGAGATTTTTTAAAATTTTTTGGAAGGAGTTTTGGCCCCAAACTTGGTAGACGTGATCCTTGTATTTTTGTTGGCATGCGCAAAAAAATTCAGCTAGAAACTCGAAGTGTACAAGATTTTGTGACCATTTGAAAAAAGTGTCCCCATTTCAGACACTTTAATGGCTATTGGTAGCAAACCTCTAAAATCTCAAATGCTCTTTAAGGGGGTGTGAGTTCTCATGGTTTAATGAGGGATAGGGGGTCAATATAAGGGCCAAGTACCAGCGCCCATTGCACATCCTGTGTGCACACCCCCTCAGCCCCGTCGATCGTCGGAACCCCAATGACACCAGTTAGGTTCTCCGGCGATGCTCCGACGAAGAAAAATGCGGGCACTACGCTGACCAGAGAGACGGGATGCGTAAGTCGTGGATCGATAGGGTGGTAGGTGGGTTTAGGCACATCTTCATATTTCTACGTGCCAAAGCCATTTTTATGGCTTGTAAATTAATACAATGGTCCTTTCAGCCTTCACGTGAAGTTTCATGGCAAGACGACTCGTTTTCTATTTTTCATGATTTTTGAAACTTTTTGCGGTTCGAGATTTTTTAAAATTTTTTCAGAAGGAGTTTTGGCCCCAAACTTGGTAGATATGATCCTTGTATTTTTTTTGGCATGCATAAAAAAATTCAGCTAAAAACTCGAAGTGTACAAGATTTTGTGGCCATTTGAGAAAAGTGTCCCCATTTCAGACACTTTAATGGCTACTGGTAGCAAACCTGTAAAATCTCGAATGCTATTTAAGGGGGTGTGAGTTCTTGAGGTTTGATGAGGGATAGGGGGCCAATATAAGGGCCAAGTACCAGCACCCGTGGCACATCATGTGTGCACACCCCCCCTGGCCCCCCGATCATCGGAACCCCAATGCCGCCAGTCAGGTTCTCCAGTGATGCTCCGACGATGGTGCCCCGGCGAAGAAAAATGCAGCACCAATACATGCCCGAGCCTAGCATGTGCTGTCGTAACCCTTGGTCCGGTTCGATCTTAGACTGGTAATGAACTCCGTATGCTTAGACTAGGAATGAACTCTGTATGCCTAAGTCAACCCACGAAACGGGTGTGTGGGTGCTAAGTCGGCCCGAGGGGCGGGATGCGCAAGCCGGGGATCGGCCGGGTCCCCCTTTGCATGCTGCCGATCCTACTGCCACAACCCTCAGTTCGGTCTGATCTTAGACTGGGAATGAACTCTGCATGCCTAAGCCAATCGACGAAACGAGCGGGCGAGCGGGCACTATGCCGACCAGAGAGACGAGATGCACAAGCCGTGGATCGATAGGGTGGTAGGTGGGTTTAGGCACATCTTCATATTTCTACGTGCCAAAGCCATTTTTATGGCTTGTAAATTAATACAATGGTCCTTTCAGCCTTCACGTGAAGTTTCATGGCAAGACGACTCGTTTTCTATTTTTCATGATTTTTGAAACTTTTTGCGGTTCGAGATTTTTTAAAATTTTTTCAGAAGGAGTTTTGGCCCCAAACTTGGTAGATATGATCCTTGTATTTTTGTTGGCATGCACAAAAAAATTCAGCTAAAAACTCGAAGTGTACAAGATTTTGTGGCCATTTGAGAAAAGTGTCCCCATTTCAGACACTTTAATGGCTACTGGTAGCAAACCTGTAAAATCTCAAATGCTCTTTAAGGGGGTGTGAGTTCTCAAGGTTTGATGAGGGATAGGGGGCCAATCTAAGGGCCAAGTACCAGCACCCATCGCACATCATGTGCGCACCCCCCGGCCCCTCGATCGTCGGAACCCTAATGCTGCCAGTCAGGTTCTCCGGTGAAGCTCCGGTGATGGTGCCCCGGTGAAGAAAAATGTGGCACCAACACATGCCCGAGCCCAGCATGTGCTGTCACAACCCTTGGTCTGATTCGATCTTAGACTGGGAATGAACTCTGTATGCTTAGACTGGGAATGAACTCTGTATGCGTAAGTCAACCCATGAAACGGGCGTGTGGGAGCTCAGCCGGCCTGAGGGGCGAGATGCACAAGTCGGGGATCGACCGGGTCCCCCTCTGCGTGCTACCGATCCTACTGCCACAACTGTCGGTCCGGTCTGATCTTAGACTGGGAATGAACTCTGCATGCCTAAGCCAACCGACGAAACGAGTGAGCGGGTGGGTGGGCACTACACCGGCCAGAGAGACGAGATGCGCAAGCCCTGGATCGATAGGGTGGGAGGTGGGTTTAGGCACATCTTCATATTTCTGCATGCCAATGCCATTTTTATGGGTTGTGAATTCATACAATGGTCCCTGAAGCCTTCACGTGAAGTTTCATGGCAAGATGACTCATTTTCTATTTTTCATGATTTTTTAAATTTTTTTCGGAAGGTGTTTTGGCCCCAAACTTGATAGACGTGATCCTTGTATTTTTGTTGGCATGCGCAAAAAAAGTCACCCAAAAACTCGAAGTGTACACGATTTTGTTACCATTTGAAAAAAGTGTCTCCATTTCAGACACTGTAATGGCTACTGGTAGCAAACCTGTAAAATCTCAAATGCTCTTTAAGGGGGTGTGAGTTCTCGAGGTTTGATGAGGGATAGGGGGCCAATATAAGGGCCAAGTGCTGGCACCATTGCACATCATGTGCGCACACCCCCCGGCCCCCCCCGATCGTTGGAACCCCAATGCCTCTGGTCAGGTTCTCCGACAATGCTCCGGTGATGGTGCCCTGATGAAGAAAAATACGACACTAGCACCAGCACATGCCCGAGCCCAGCATGTGCTGCTGTAAACCTCGGTCCAGTTCGATATTAGAATGGGAGTGAACTTTGTATGCTTAGACCGGGAATGAACTCCGTATGCCTAAGTCAACCCACGAAATGAGCGTGCGGGCGCTGAGCCGGCCAGAGGGGCGGGATGCGCAAGTCGGGGATCGATCGGGTCCCCCTCTACGTGCTGCCAATCCTACCACCGCAACCCTCAGTTTGATCTAATCTTACACTGGGAATGAACTCCATATGCCTAAGCCAACCGATGAAACGAACGGGCGGGCGGGCACTACGCCGGCCAGAGAAACGGGATGCGCAAGTTGTGGATCGATAGGGTGGTAGGTGGGTTTAGGCACATCTTCATATTTTTACATGCCAATGCCATTTTTATGGCTTGTAAATTCAGACAATGGTCCCTTAAGCCTTCACGTGAAGTTTCATGGCAATACGACTCGTTTTCTATTTTTCACGATTTTTGAAACTTTTTGTGGTTCGGGATTTTTGAAAATTTTTTCAGAAGGAGTTTTGGCCCCAAACTTGCTAGACGTGATGCTTGTATTTTTTTTGGCATGCACAAAAAAATTCAGCTAAAAACTCGAAGTGTACAAGATTTTGTGACCATTTGAAAAAAGTGTCCCCATTTCAGACACTTTAATTACTACTGGCAGCAAACCTGTAAAATCTCAAATGCACTTTAAGGGGGAGTGAGTTCTCAAGGTTTGATGAGGGATAGGGGGCCAATATAAAGGCCATGCTCTGGTGATGGTGGCTTAGTGAAGAAAAATGCGACACCAGCACATGCCCGAGCCCAGCATGTGCTGCTGCAAACCTTGGTCTGGTCTGATCTTAGACTGGCAATGAACTCCGTATGCCTAAGTCAACCCACGAAACGAGCGTGCGGGTGCTCAGCCGGCCAGAGGGGTGGGATATGTAAGCCAAGGATTGACAGGGTCCCCTTCTGTGTGCTACCTATTCTGCTACCGTAACCCTCAGTTCGATTCGATCTTAGACTGGGAGTGAACTCCGTATGCCTAAGCCAACCGACGAAACGAGCGGGCGGGTGGCGGGTGGGCACTACGTCGGCCAAAGAGACTGGGATGCGCAAGCCATGGATCGATAGGGTGGAAGGTGAGTTTAGGTACATCTTCATATTTCTGTGTGGCAATGCCATTTTTATGGCTTGTAAATTGATATAATGGTCCCTTAAGCCTTCACGTGAAGTTTCATTGCAAGACGACTTGTTTTCTATTTCTCATGATTTTTGAAAATTTTTATGGTTCGGGATTTTTTAAAATTTTTTGGAAAGGAGTTTTAGCCCCAAACTTGGTAGACGTGATCCTTTTATTTTTGTTGGTATGCATAAAAAATTCAGCTAAAAACTCAGATAACGGATAGGGGGCCAATATAAGGGCCAAGTACCAGCACCCATCGCACATCATGTGCACACACCCCCCCCGGCCCCCCGATCGCCAGAACCCCAATACCGCTGGTCAGGTTCTCCAGCGAAGCTCCGACGATGGTGCCCCAACGAAGAAAAATACGGCACCAGCACATGCCTGAGCCCAGCATATGCTGCCGCAACCCTCGGTCCAATCCGATCTTAGACTGGGAATCAACTCTGCATGCTTAGACTGGGAATGAAATCCCTATGCCTAAGTCAACCCACGAAACGAGCAGACGGACGGGCGGGCGGGCACTACACCGGCCATAGAGACGGGATGCGCAAGCCGTGGATCGATAGGGTGGTAGGTGGGTTTAGCCACATCTTCCATATTTTCTGCATGCCAATGCCAATTTTTATGGCTTGTAAATTCATACAAATGGCTCCGTTAAGCCTTCACGTGAAAGTTTCATGGCAACGACGAATCACCGTTTTCCATTTTCATGATTTTTGAAAACTTTTTGCGGTTCAGGATTTTTTAAAAATTTTCTTCGGAAGTGAGTTTTTGGCCCCAAACTTGGTAGTATTTGATCCTTGTATTTTTTTGGCATGCAAAAAAAATTCAGCTAAAAACTCGAAGTGTACAAGATTTGTGACCGTTTTGAAAAAAGTGTCCCCCATTTCAGACACTTTAATGCTACTGGCAGCAAACTTGTAAAATCCAAATGCCTTTAAGGGGGTGTGAGTTTTCGAGGTTTGATGAGGGATAGGGGGCCAATATAAGGGCCAAGTACCAGCACCCATCGCACATCATTTGCGCACACCCCCTGGCCACCCCGATTGCCGAAAACCCAATGCCGCCGGTCAGGTTCTCAGACGATGCTCCAACGATGGTGCCCCGGCAAAGAAAAATGTGGCACCAGCACATGCCCGAGCCCAGCATGTGCTGTCGCAACCCTCATTCTGGTCCGATCTTAGACTAGGAATGAACTCCGTATGCTTAGACTGGGAATGAACTCTGTATGCCTAAGTCAACCCATGAAACGAGCGTGCGGGCGCTCGACCGGCCAAAGGGGCGGATGAGCAAGTTGGGGATCGATCGGGTCCCCTTCTGCGTGCTGCCGCAACCCTCATTCTGGTCTGATCTTAGACTAGGAATGAACTCTGTATGCCGCAACCCCCGACCCCCCCTGATGCTCCAGCGATGGTGCCCCGGCGAAGAAAAATGTGGCACCAACACATGCCCTAGCCCAGCATGTGATGCCGTAACCCTTGGTCGGATCAAATCTTAGACTGGGAATGAACTCCGTATGCTTAGACTGGGAATTAACTCCGTATGCCTAATTCAACCCACGAAACGAGCGTACGGGTGCTCAGCTGCCAAGAGGGGTGGGATGCGCAAGTCGGGGATCGGCCGGGTCCCATTTTGCGTGCTGCTGATCTTGCTACCGCAACCCTCGGTCTGGTCTGATCTTAGACTGGGAATGAACTTCGTATGCCTAAGCCAACCGATGAAATGAGCGGGCGGGCGAGCGGCCGGGTACTACGCTGGCCAGAGAGACGGGATGCACAAGCCGTGGATCGATAAGGTGGTAGGTGGGCTTAGGCACATCTTCATATTTCTACTTACCAATGCCATTTTTATGGCTTGTAAATTCATACAATGGTCCCCTAAGCCTTCACGTGAAGTTTCATGGCAAGACGACTCGTTTTATATTTTTCACAATTTTTGAAACTTTTTACGGTTCGAGATTTTTAAAAATTTTTTCGGAAGGGGTTTTGGCCCTAAACATGGTAGACATGATCCTTGTATTTTTGTTGGCATGCATAAAAACATTCAGCTAAAAACTCAAAGTGTACAAGATTTTGTGACCATTTGAAAAAAGTGTCCCCATTTCACGACACTTAATGGCTACTTGTTAGCAAAAACTGTAAATCTCACAATGCTCTTTAAAGGGGTGGTGAGTTCTCGAGAGTTGATGAGGGATAGGGGGCCAATATAAGGGCCAAGCACCAGCACCCATGCGCACATCATGTGCGCACACCCCCGCGGCCCCCCGATTCGTCGGAAACCCCATGTCGCCGGTCAGGTTCTTCGACGATCAAACACATGCCCGAGCCCAGCATGTCCTTCGCACCCTCAGTCCGATCTTGATCTTAGACTGGGGAATGAACTTCGTATGCTTAGACTGGGAATGAACTCCGTATGCCAAAGTCAACCCCGAAATGAGCGTGCGGGTGCTCAGCCCGGCCAGAGTTAACGGGATAGTGGAAGCCAGGGATCCGCCGGGTCCCCCTCTCGTTGCTACCGATCCTGCTATAGCAACCCTCGGTTTGGTCTGATCTTAGACTAGGAATGAACTCTATATGGCTAAGCCAACCAAGGAAATGAGCTGGCGGGGGGCGGGCGGGCACTCCATCGGCCAGAGAGACGGGATGTGCAAGCCATGGATCGATGGGGTGGTAGGTGGGTTTAGGAACATCTTCATATTTCTATGTGCCAATGCCATTTTTATGGCTTGTATATTCATACAATGGTCCCTTAAGCCTTCAGGTGAAGTTTCATGGCAAGATGACTCGTTTTCTATTTTTCATGATTTTTGAAATTTTTTACGGTTCAGGATTTTTTAAAATTTTTTCGAATGGAGTTTTGGCCCCAAGCTTGGTAGACGTGATCCTTGTATTTTTGTTGGCATGCATAAAAAAATTCAGCTAAAAACTCAATGTGTACAAGATTTTGTGACCATTTGAAAAAAGTGTCCCCATTCCAGGCACTTTAATGGCTATTGGTAGCAAACCTGTAAAATCTCAAATGCTCTTTAAGGGGGTGTGAGTTCTCGAGGTTTGATGAGGGATAGGGGGCCAATATAAGGGTGAAGTACCAGCACTCATCACACATCATGTGCGTGCACCCCCCGGCCCGCCCGATCGTCGAAAGCCTAATGCCACAAGTCAAGTTCTCTGGCGATAGTGCCCCGACGAAGAAAAATACGGCACCAACACATGCCCCAGCCCAGCATGTGCTGGTGCAGCCCTCGGTCTGGTCTGGTCTGATCTTAGATTGGGAATGAACTCCGTATGCCTAAGTCAACCCACGAAACGAGCGTGCGGGTGCTCAGCCGGCCAGAGGGGCGGGATGCACAAGCTGGGGATCGATCGGATCCCCCTCTGCGTGTTGCCGATCCTGCTGCAGCAACCCTCGGTTTGGTCCAATCTTAGATAGGGAATGAACTCCGTTTGCCTAAGCCAACCGACGAAATGAATGGGCGGGCGGGCGGGCGGGCACTACGTCGGCCAGAGAGTCGGGATGCGCTAGCCGTGGATCGATGGGGTGGTAGGTGGGTTTAGGCATATCTTCATATTTCTGCATGCCAATGCCATTTTTATGGCTTGTAAATTCATACAATGGTCCCTTAAGCCTTGACGTGAAGTTTCATGGCAAGATGACTCGTTTTCTATTTCTCATGATTTTTGAAACTTTTTACGGGTCGGGATTTTTTAAAATTTTTTCAGAAGGAGTTTTGGCCCCAAACTTCGTAGACATGATCCTTGTATTTTTGTTGGCATGCAAAAAAAAATTCAGCTAAAAACTCGAAGTGTACCAGATTTTGTGACCATTTGAAAAAAGTGTCCCTATTTCAGACACTTTAATGGCTACTAGCAGCAAACCTGTAAAATCTCAAATGCTCTTTAAGGGGGTGTGAGTTCTCAAGGTTTGATGAGGGGTAGGGGGCAAATATAAGGGCCAAGAACCAGCACCCATCGCACATCATGTGCGCACACCCCCCGGCCCCCTCGATCATCGAAACCCCAATGCCGTCGGTCAGGTTCTCCGACAATGCTCCAGCGATGGTGCCCCGACGAAGAAAAATGTGGCACCAACACATGCCCGGGCCCAGCGTGTGCTACCACAACCCTCAGTCCAGTCTGATTTAGACTGGAATGAATTCCGTGTGCTTAGATTGGGAATGAACTCCGTATGCCTAAGTCAACCCACGAAATGAGCGTGCGGGTGCTCAGCCGACCAAAAGGGCGGGATGCACAAGCCGGGGATCGGCCGGGTCCCCCTCTACATGCTACCGATCCTGCTGCCACAACCCTCGGTCTGGTCTAATTTTGTGACCATTTGAAAAAAGTGTCCCCATTTCGGACACTTTAATGGCTACTGGCAGCAAACCTGTAAAATCTCAAATGGTCTTTAAGGGGGTGTGAGTTCTCGAGGTTTGATGAGGGATAGGGGGCCAATATAAGGGCCAAGTACCAGCACCCATCGCACATCATGTGCGCACACCCCCCGCCCCCCTGATCGTCGAAACCCAATACCGCTGATCAGGTTCTTCGGTGATGGTGCCCCGACGAAGAAAAATGCGGCACCAACACATGCCCGAGCCCAGCATGTGCTGCCGCAACCCACGGTCCGGTCCAATCTTACACTGGGAATGAACTTTGTATGCTTAGACTGGGAATGAACTCCATATGCCTAAGTCAACCCACGAAATTAGCGTACGGGTGCTCAGCCGGCCGGAGGGGAAGGACGCGCAAGCCGGGGATCGACCGAATCCCCCACTACGTGCTACCGATCCTATTGCCGCAACCCTCGGTCTGGTTCAATCTTAGACTGGGAATGAACTCCGTATGCCTAAGCCAACCGACGAAACGAGCGGGCGGACGGGCGGGCGGGCACTGTGCCGGCCAGAGAAACAGGATGCGCAAGCCGTGGATTGATAGGGTGGTAGGTGGGTTTAGGCACATCTTCATTTTTCTACGTTCCAATGTCATTTTTATGGCTTGTAAATTCATACAATGGTCCCTTAAGCCTTCACGTAAAGTTTCATGGCAAGACGACTCATTTTCTATTTTTCACGATTTTTGAAACTTTTTACGGTTCGAGATTTTTTAAAATTTTTTCGGAAGGAGTTTTGGCCCCAAACTTGGTAGACGTGATCCTTGTATATTTTGTTGGCATGTACAAAAAAACTCAGCTAAAAACTCGAAGTGTACAAGATTTTGTGACCATTTGAAAAAAGTGTCCCCATTTAAGACACTTTAATGGCTACTGGCAGTAAACCTGCAAAATCTCAAATGCTCTTTAAGGGGGTGTGATTTCTCAAGGTTTGATGAGTGATAGGGGGCCAATATAAGGGCCAAGTACCAGCACCCATCGCACATCATGTGCGCACACCCCCCCGACCCCCCCGATCGTCGGAAACCCAATGCCGTCGGTCAGGTTCTCCGGCGATGGTGCCCCAGCGAAGAAAAATGCAACACCAACACATGCCCGAGCCTAGGATATGCTGCCGCAACCCTCGGTCCAGTTCGATCTTGCACTGGGAATGAACTCCGTATGCCTAAGTCAACCCACGAAACAAGCGTGCGGGTGCTCAGCCGGCCAGAGGGGTGGGACGTACAAGCCGGGGATCGGTCGGGTCACCCTGTGCGTGCTGCCGATCCTGCTACCGCAACCCTCAGTCTGGTCTAAACTTAGACTGGGAATGAACTCCGTATGCCTAGGCCAACCGACGAAATGAGCGGGCGGGCAGGCACTATGCCGGCCAGAGAGACGGGATGCGGAAGCCGTGGATCGATAGGGTGGTAGGTGGGTTTACACACATCTTCATATTTCTATGTGCCAATGCCATTTTTATGGCTTGTAAATTCGTACAATGGCCCCTTAAGCCTTCACGTTAAGTTTCATGGCAAGATGACTCGTTTTCTATTTTTCATGATTTCTGAAACTTTTTACGGTTCGGGATTTGTGAAAATTTTTTCGGAAGGAGTTTTGCCCCCAAACTTGGTAGACATGATCCTTGTATTTTTGTTGGCGTGCACAAAAATATTCAGCTAAAAACTCGAAGTGTACAAGATTTTGTGACCATTTGAAAAAAGTGTCCTCATTTCAGACACTTTAATCGCTACTGGCAGCAAACCTGTAAAATCTCAAATGCTCTTTAAGGGGGTGTGAGTTCTCGAGGTTTGATGAGGGATAGGGGCTCAATATAAGGGCCAAGTACCAGCACCAATCGCACATCATGTGCGCACACCCCCCGGCCCCCTCGATCGTCGGAACCCCAATGTCGTCGGTCAGGTTCTCCGACGATGCTTCGACGATGGTGCCCCGACGAAGAAAAATGTAGCACCAACAGATGCTCGAGCCCTGCATGTGCTGCCGCAACCCTCGGTCCGATCTGATCTTAGACTGGGAATGAACTCTGTATGCTTAGACTGGGAATGAACTCCGTATGCCTAAGTCAAGCCACGAAACGATTGTACGGGTGCTCAACCGGCCAAAGGGGCGGGATGCGCAAGCCGGGGATCAGTCGGGTTCCCCTCTACATGCTGCTGATCCTGCTGTCGTAACCCTCGGTCCAGTTCGATCTAAGACTAGGAATGAACTCCATATGCCTAAGCCAACCGACGAAACGAGCGAGCGGGCAGGCATTACACCGGCCAGAGAGACGGGATGCGCAAGCCATGGATCGATAGGGTGGTAGGTGGGTTTAGGCACATATTCAAATTTCTGCATGCCAATGCCATTTTTATGGCTTGTAAATTCATACAATGGTCCCTTAAGCCTTCACGTTAAGTTTCATGGCACGATGACTAATTTTCTATTTTTCACGATTTTCAAAACTTTTTACGGTTTGGGATTTTTTAAAATTTTTTCAGAAACAGTTTTGGCCCCAAACTTCGTAGACGTGATCCTTGTATTTTTTTTGGCATTCACAAAAAAATTCAGCTAAAAACTCGAAGTGTACAAGATTTTGTGACCATTTGAAAAAAGTGTCCCCATTTCAGACACTTTAATGGCTACTGGCAGCAAACCTGTAAAATCTCAAATGCTCTTTAAGGGGGTGTGAGTTCTCAAGGTTTGATGAGGGATAGGGGGCCAATATAAGGGCCAATAACCAGCACCCATCGCACATCATGTGCGCACACCACCCCGGCCCTCTCGATCGTCGAAACCCCAATGTCGTCGGTCAGGTTCTCCGATGATGCTCCGACGATGGTGCCCCGACGAAGAAAAATGTGGCACCAACACATGCCCGAGCCCAGTATGTGCTGCCGTAACCCTCGGTCCGATCCGATCTAGGACTGGGAATGAACTCCATATGCTTAGACTGGGAATGAACTCTGTATGCCTAAGTCAACCCACGAAATGAGCGTGTGGATGCTCAGTCGGCTAGAGGGGCGGGATGCACAAGCCGAGGATCGGCCGGGTCCCCTTCTGCATGCTACCGATCTTGCTGCCACAACCCTCACTCAGTCTGATCTTAGACTGGGAATGAACTCCGTATGCCTAAGCCAACCGACGGAACAAGCGGACGGGCGGGTAGACGGGCACTACGTCGACTAGAGAGACGGGTGGTAGGTGGGTTTAGGCACATCTTCATATTTCTGCATGCCAATGCCATTTTTATGGCTTGTAAATTCATACAATGGTCCCTTAACCCTTCATGTGAAGTTTCATGGCAACACGACTCATTTTCTATTTTTCACGATTTTTGAAACTTTTTACGGTTCGGGATTTTTAAAATTTTTTCGGAAGGAGTTTTGGCCCCAAACTAGGTAGACATGATCCTTTTATTTTTTTTGGCAAGCACAAAAAAATTCAGCTAAAAACTCGAAGTGTACAAGATTTTGAGCCCGTTTGAAAAAAGTGTCCCCATTTCGGACACTTTAATGGCTACTGGCAGCAAACTTGTAAATTCTCAAATGCTCTTTAAGGGGGTGTGAGTTCTCGAAGTTTGATGAGGGATAGAGGTCCAATATAAGGGCCATGTACCAGCACCCATCGCACATCATGTGCGCACACCCCCCGGCCCCCTGATCGTCGAAACCCCAATGCCGTCGGTCAGGTTCTGCGGTGATGCTCCGACGATGGTGCCCTGGCGAAGAAAAATGCGGCACTAACACATGCCTGAGCCCAACATGTGCTGCCAGAACCCTCGGTCCGGTCCGATCTTAGACTGGGAATGAACTCCATATGTTTAGACTGGGAATGAACTCCGTATGCCTCAATCAACTCACGAAATGAGCGTGCGGGTGCTCAGCTAGCCAGAGGGGCGAGATGCATAAGTCGGGGATCGATCGGGTCCTCCTCTGTGTGCTGCCAATCCTACTGCCGCAACCCTCAGTCTAGTCTGATCTTACACTGAGAATGAACTCCGTATGCCTAAGCCAACCGACGAAACGAGTGGGCGGGCGGGCAGGTGGGCACTATGTCGGCCAGAGACACGGGATGCGCAAGCCGTGGATCGATAGGGTGGTAGGTGGGTTTAGCCACATCTTCATATTTCTGCATGCCAATGCCATTTTTATGGCTTGTAAATTCATACAATGGTCCCTTAAGCCTTCACGTGAAGTTTCATGGCAAGACGACTCGTTTTCTATTTTTCACAATTTTTGAATCTTTTTACGGTTTGAGATTTTTTAAAATTTTTTCAGAAGGAGTTTTGGCCCCAAACTTGGTAGACGTGATCATTGCATTTTTCTTGGCATGCATAAAAAAATTCAGCTAAAAACTCGAAGTGCACAAGATTTTGTGACCATTTGAAAAAAGTTTCCCCATTTCAAACACATTAATGGCTACTGGCAGCAAACCTGTAAAATCTCAAATGCTCTTTAAGGGGGTGTGAGTTCTTGAGGTTTGATGAGGGATAGGGGGCCAATAGAAGGGCCATGTACTAGCACCCATCGCACATCATGTGCGCACACCCCCCGCCCCCCCGATCGTCGGAACCCCAATGCCGCTGGTCAGGTTCTCCGGTGATGCTCCGACGATGGTGCCCTGGCGAAGAAAAATGCGGCACCAACACATGCCCGAGCCCAACATGTGCTGCCACAACCCTCGGTCCGGTTCGATCTTAGACTGGGAATGAACTCCATATGCTCAGACTGGGAATGAACTCCGTATGCCTAAGTCAACTCACGAAACAAGCGTACGGTTGCTCAGCTGGCCAGAGGGGCAGGATGCGCAAGCCAGGGATCGGTCGGGTCCCCCTTTGCATGCTGCCAATCCTGCTGCCGCAACCCTCACTCCGGTCTGATCTTAGACTGGGAATGAACTCCATATGCCTAAGCCAACCGACGGAACGAGCGGGCAGGTGGGCGGGTGGGCACTACGCTGGCTAGAGAGACGGGTGGTAGGTGGGTTTAGACACATCTTCATATTTCTGCATGCCAATGCCATTTTTATGGCTTGTAAATTCATACAATGGTCCCTCAAGTCTTCACGTGAAGTTTCATGGCAAGACGACTCGTTTTCTATTTTTCATGATTTTTGAAACTTTTTGCGGTTTTGGATTTTTTTAAATTTTTTCGGAAGGAGTTTTGGCCCCAAACTTGGTAGACATGATCCTTTTATTTTTTTTGGCAAGCACAAAAAAATTCAGATAAAAACTTGAAGTGTACAAGATTTTGAGACCATTTGAAAAAAGTGTCCCCATTTCAGACACTTTAATGGCTACTGGCAGCAAACCTGTAAAATCTCAAATGCTCTTTAAGGGGGTGTGAGTTCTCAAGGTTTGATGACGGATAGGGGGCCAATATAAGGGCCAACTACCAGCACCCATCGCACATTATGTGCGCACACCCCCCGGCCCCCTCGATCACCGGAACCCTAATGCCGTCGGTCAGGTTCTCAGGCGATGCTACGACGATGGTGCCCCGACGAAGAAAAATACGGCACCAACACATGCCCAAGCCTCGCATGTGCTGCCGCAACCCTCGGTCCGATCCGATCTTAGACTGGGAATGAATTCCGTATGCCTAAGTGAACCCACGAAATGAGCGTGCGGGTGCTCAGCCGGCTAGAGGAGCGGGATGCGCAAGCGGGGATCGGTCGGGTCCCCCTCTGCATGCTGCCGATCCTACTGCTGCAACCCTCGCTCCGGTCTGATCTTAGACTGGGAATGAACTCCGTATGCCTAAGCCAACCGACGGAACGAGCGGACGGGCGGACGGGCACTACGCCTGTTAGAAAGATGGGTGGTAGGTGGGTTTAGGCACATCTTCATATTTCTGCATGCCAATGCCATTTTAATGGCTTGTAAATTCATACAATGATCCCTTAAGCCTTCACATGAAGTTTCATGGCAAGACCACTCATTTTCTATTTTTCATGATTTTTGAAACTTTTTGCAGTTTGGGATTTTTTAAAATTTTTTCGAAAGGAGTTTTGGGCCCCAAACTTGGTAGACATGATCCTTTTATTTTTGTTGGCAAGCATAAAAAATTCAGCTAAAAACTCGAAGTGTACAAGATTTTGAGCCCATTTGAAAAAAGTGTCCCCATTTCAGACACTTTAATGGCTACTGCTAGCAAACCTGTAGAATCTCAAATGCTCATTAAGGGGGTGTGAGTTCTCGAGGTTTGATGAGGGATAGGGGGCCAATATAAGGGCCAAGTACCAGCACCCTTCACACATCATGTGTGCACACCCCCCCGGCCTCCCCGATCGTCAGAACCCCAATTCCGTCGGTCAGGTTCTCCGACGATTCTCCGACGATGGTGCCCCGACGAAGAAAAATATGGCACCAACACATGCTCGAGCCCAACATGTGCTGCCGCAACCCTCGGTCCAGTCCGATCTTAGACTGGAAATGAACTCCGTATGCTTAGACTGGGAATGAACTTTGTATGCCTCAGTCAACCCATGAAACGAGCGTGCGGGTGCTCAGCCGGCCAGAGGGGTAGGATGCACAAGCTGGGGATCGGACGGGTCCCCCTCTGCGTGCTGTGAATCTTGCTGCCGTAGCCCTCACTCCGGTCTAATCTACGACTGGAATGAACTCCGTAAGCCTAAGTCGACCGACGAAACGAGTGGGCGGGCGGGCACTATGCCGGCCAGAGAAACGGGATGCGCAAGCCGTGGATCGATAGGGTGGTAGGTGGGTTTAGCCACATCTTCATATTTCAGCGTGCCAATGCCATTTTTATGGCCTGTAAATTCATACAATGGTCCCTTAAGCCTTCACGTGAAGTTTCATGGCAAGACGACTCGTTTTCTATTTTTCACGATTTTCGAAACTTTTTACGAGTCAGGATTGTTTAAAATTTTTTCGGAAGGAGTTTTGGCCCCAAACTTGGTAGACGTTATCCTATTATTTTTTTTGGCATGCACAAAAAAAATTTTGCTAAAAACTTGAAGTGTACAAGATTTTGTGACCATTTGAAAAAAGTGTCCCCATTTCGAACACATTAATGGCTACTGGCAGCAAACCAGTAAAATCTCAAATGCTCTTTAAGGGGGTGTGAGTTCTTGAGGTTTGATGAGGGATAGGGGGCCAATATAGGGGCCAAGTACCAGCACCCATCACACATCATGTGCGCACACCCCTCCGGCCCCCCGATCGTCGGAACCCCAATGCCGTCGGTTAGGTTCTCTGACGATGCTCCGACGATAGTGCCCCAACGAATAAAAATGCAGCACCAACACATGCCTGAGCCCAGCATGTGCTACCGTAACCCTCGATCCGGTCCGATCTTAGACTGGGAATGAACTCCGTATGCTTAGATTGGGAATCAACTCCGTATGCCTAAGTCAACCCATGAAACGAGCGTGGGGGTGCTCAGTCGACCAGCGGGGTGGGATGCACAAGTCAGGGATCGGTCGGGTCCCCCTCCGCGTGCTATCGATCCTACTGCTGCAACCCTCGGTTTGATCTGATCTTACGCTGGGAATGAACTTCGTATGCCTAAGCCAACCGACAAAATGAGCGAGCGGGCGGGCGGGCGGGCACCACACCGGCCAAAAAGACAGGATGCGCAAGCCGTGGATCGATGGGTAGGTAGGTGGGTTTTGGCACATCTTCATATTTCTCCATGCCAACGCCATTTTTATGGCTTGTAAATTCATACAATGGTCCCTTAAGCCTTCACGTGAAGTTTCATGGCAAGACGACTCATTTTCTATTTTTCACGATTTTCAAAACCTTTTGTTGTTCGGACGGGCGGGCACTGCGCTGGCCAGAGAGACGGGATGCGCAAGCCATGGATCGATAGGGTGGTAGGTGGGTTTAGGCACATCTTCATATTTCAGCGTGCCAATGCCATTTTTATGGCTTGTAAATTCATACAATGGTCCCTTAAGCCTTCACGTGAAGTTCCATGGCAAGACGACTCATTTTCTATTTTTCACGATTTTTGAAACTTTTTGTGAGTCGGGATTTTTTAAAATTTTTTCGAAAGGAGTTTTGGCCCCAAACTTCATAGACGTGATCCTTGTAATTTTGTTGGCACACATAAAAAAATTCAGCTAAAAACTCGAAGTGTACAAGATTTTGTGACCATTTGAAAAAAGTGTCCCCATTTCAGACACTTTAATGGCTACTGGCAGCAAACCTGTAAAATCTCAAATGCTCTTTAAGGGGGTGTGAGTTCTTGAGGTTTGATGAGGGATAGGGGGCGAATATAAGGGCCAAGTACCAGAACCCATCGCACATCATGTGCGCACACCCCTCCGGCCCCCCCGATCGCCGAAACTCTAATGCCGTCGGTCAGGTTCTCTGGCGATGGTGCCCCGACAAAGAAAAATGTGGCACCAACACATGCCTGAGCCCAGCATGTGCTGCCGCAACCCTCGGTCTGGTCCGATCTGAGACTGGGAATGAACTCCATATGCTTAGACTGGGAATGAACTTCATATGCCTAAGTCAACCCACGAAACGATCGTGCGGGTGATCAACCGACTAGAGGGGCAGGATGTACAAGCTGGGGATCGGTCGGGTCCCCCTCTGCGTGCTGCTGATCCTGCTGCCATAACCCTCACTCTGGTCTGATCTAAGACTGGGAATGAACTTCGTAAGCCTAAGCTAACTAACAAAACGAACGGGCCGATGGACAGGCGAGCACTACGCTGGCCAGAGGTACAGGATGCACAAGCCATGGATCGATAGGGTGGTAGGTGGGTTTAGGTACATCTTCATATTTCCGCATGCCAATGCCATTTTTATGGCTTGTAAATTCATACAATGGTCCCTTAAGCCTTCACGTGAAGTTTCATGGCAAGACGACTCATTTTCTATTTTTCACGATTTTTGAAACTTTTTTCGGTTCGAGATTTTTTAAAATTTTTTCAGAAGGAGTTTTGGTCGTAAACTTATAGACGTGATCCTTGTATTTTTGTTGGCATGCACAAAAAAATTCAGCTAAAAACTCAAAGTGTACAAGATTTTGTGACCATTTGAAACAAGTGTCCCCATTTCAGACACTTTAATGGCTACTGGCAGCAAACCTGTAAAATCTCAAATGCTCTTTAAGAGGGTGTGAGTTCTCAAGGTTTGATGAGGGATAGGGGGCCAATATAAGGGACAAGTACCAGCACCCATCGCACATCATGTGTGCACACCACCCGCCCTTCCGATCGTCGGAACCCTAATGCAGTCGGTCAGGTTCTCTGGCGATGCTCCGACGATGGTGCCCCGATGAAGAAAAATGGGGCACCAGCACATGCTCGAGCCCAGCATGTGCTGTCACAACCCTCAGTTTGATCTGATCTTAGACTGGGAATGAAATCTGTATGCTTAGACTGGGAATGAATTCCATATGCCTAAGTCAACCCACGAAACAAGCGTATGGGTGCTCAGCTGGCCAGAGGGGCGGGATGCACAAGCCGGGGATCAGTCGGTCCCCTTCTACGTGCTGCCAATCTTGATGCCGCAACCCTCAGTCCGATCTGATTCTTAGACCAGGATGAACTCCTGTATGCCAATAGCCAACCGATCGGAATGAGCGGGACGGGCGGCCACTGACGTCGGCCAGAGAGACGGGATGCGCAAGCCATGGATCGATAGGGTGGTAGGTGCGTTTAGGCACATCTTCATATTTCTGTGTGCCAATGCCATTTTTATGGCTTGTAAATTCGTACAATGGTCCCTTAAGCCTTCACGTGAAGTTTTATGGCAAGACGACTCATTTTCTATTTTTCATGATTTTGGAAACTTTTTACGGTTCGGGATTTTTTAAAATTTTTTCAGAAGGAGTTTTGGCTGCAAACTTGTTAGACGTGATCCTTGTATTTCTGTTGGCATGCAAAAAAAAATTCAGGTAAAAACTCGAAGTGTACAAGATTTTGTGACCATTTGAAAAAAATGTCCCCATTTCAGACAATTTAATGGCTACTGGCAGCAAACCTGTAAAATCTCAAATGCTCTTTAAGGGGGTGTGAGTTCTCGAGGTTTGATGAGCGATAGGGAGCCAATATAAGGCCCAAGTACCAGCACCCATCGCACATCATGTGCGCACACCCCCCCCGGCCCCCCCGATCGCCAGAACCCCAATGCCGTCGGTCAGGTTCTCCGACGATGCTCCGGCGATGGTGCCCCGACGAAGAAAAATGCTGACCAGCATATGCCCGAGCCCAATGTGCTGCCGCAACCCTCGGTCCAGTTGGATCTTAGACTGAGAATGAACTCCTTATGCTTAGACTGGGAATGAACTCCGTATGCCTAAGTTAACCCACGAAACGAGCGTACGGGCGCTTAGCCGGCCAGAGGGGGGAGATGCGCAATCCAGGGATCGGTCGGGGCCCCTCTACGTGCTTTTGATCCTGCTACCGCAACCCTTGGTCTGGCCCAATCTTAGACAAGGAATGAACTCTGTATGCCTAACCCAACCGACGAAATGAGCGGGCGGGCGGGGCGGGCAAGCGGGCACTACGCCGACCAAAGAGACGAAATGCGCAAGTCATGGATCGATAGGGTGGTAGGTGGGTTTAGGCGCATCTTCATATTTCTGTGTGTGAATGCCATTTTTATGGATTGTAAATTCATATAATGGTCCCTTAAGCCTTCACGTGAAGTTTCATGGCAAGACAACTCATTTTCTACTTGTCACGATTTTCAAAACTTTTTACGGTTTGGAATTTTTTAAAATTTTTTCGAAAGGAGTTTTTGGCCCAAACTTGGTAGACGTGATCCATGCATTTTTGTTGGCATGCACAAAAAATTCAGCTAAAAACTCGAAGTGTACAATATTTTGTGACCATTTGAAAAAAGTGTCCCCATTTCAGACACTTTAATGGCTACTGGCAGCAAACCTATAAAATTTCAAATGCTCTTTAAGGGGGTCTGAGTTCTTAAGGTTTGATGAGGGATAGGGGGCCAATATAAGGGCCAAGCACTAACACCCATCGCACATCATGTGCGCACACCCCCCGGCCCCTCGATCGTCGGAACCCCAATGCCGTCGGTCACGTTCTCCGGTGATGCTCCGGCGATGGTTTCCCGGCAAAGAAAAATGTGGCACCAGTACTTGCCTGATCCCAGCATGTGCTGTCGCAACCCTTAGTCCGATTCGATCTTAGATTGAGAATGAACTCCGTATGCTTAGACTGGGAATGAACTCCGTATGCCTAAGTCAACGCACGAAACAAGTGTGCGGGCGCTCAGTCGGCCAGAGGGGCAGGATGCGCAAGCTGGGGATCGGTCGGGTCCCCCTTTGTGTACTGTCGAGCCTGCTACCACAACCCTCGGTCCGGTCTGATCTTAGACTGGGAATGAACTCCGTATTCCTAAGCCAACCGATGAAACGAGCGGGCAGGGGGGTGGGCGGGTGGGCACTACGCCGGCCAGAAGACGGGATGCGTAAGCCGTGGATCGATAAGGTGGTGGGTGGGTTTAGGCACATCTTCATATTTCTACGTGCGAATGCCAATTTTATGGCTTGTAAATTCATACAAAGGTCCCTTAAGCCTTCACGTGAAGTTTCATGGCAAGACGACTCGTTTTCTATTTTTCACGATTTTTGAAACTTTTTGCGGTTCAGGATTTTTTAAAATTTTTTGAAAGGACATTTGGCCCCAAACTTGGTAGACGTGATCCTTGTATTTTTTTTGGCATGCACAAAAAAATTCAGGTAAAAACTCGAAGTGTACAACATTTTGTGACCATTTGAAAAAAGTGTCCCCATTTCAGACACTTTAATGGCTACTGGCAGCAAACCTGTAAAATCTTAAATGCTCTTTAAGGGGGTGTGAGGTCTCGAGGTTTAATGAGGGATAGGGGGCCAATATAAGGGCCAAGTACCAGCACCCATCACACATCATGTGCGCAGACCCCCCTCGGCCCCCGATCGTCGGAACCCCAATGGCCGCCAGTCAGGTTCTCTGGCGATGCTCCGGTGATGGTGCCCCGACGAAGAAAATTACGGCACCAGCACATGCCTGAGCCCAGGATGTGCTACCCCAACCCTCGGTCCGATCTGATCTTAGACTGGGAATGAACTCCGTATGCTTAGACTGGGAATGAACTCTGCATGCCTAAGTCAACCCACGAAACGAACGTGCGGGCAGTCAGCCAGCCAGAGGGGTGGGATGCAAGCTGGGGATCGACCGGGTCCCCTTCTACGTGCTGCCGATCCTGCTGCCACAACCCTCGGTCCGATCGGATCTTACCTTGGGAATGAACTCTGTATGCCTAAGCCAATCGACAAAATGAGCAGGCAGGCGAGCGGGCGGGCGAGCACTACGTCGGCCAGAGAGACGGGATGCGCAAGCCGTGGATCGATAGGGTGGTAGGTGGGTTTCGGTACATCTTCATATTTCTATGTTCCAATGCCATTTTTATGGCTTGTAAATTCATACAATGGTCCCTTAAGCCTTCACGTGAAGTTTCATGACAAGACGACTCGCTTTCTATTTTTCACGATTTTTAAAACTTTTTATGGTTCAAAAATTTTTAAATTTTTTTCGGAAGGACATTTGGCCCCAAACTTGGTAGACGTGATCCTCGTATTTTTTTTGGCATGCACAAAAAGATTCGGCTAAAAACTCGAAGTGTACAAGATTTTGTGACCATTTGAAAAAAGTGTCCCCATTTCAAACACTTTAATGGCTACTGGCAGCAAACTTGTAAAATCTCAAATGCTCTTTAATGGGGTGTGAGTTTTCGAGGTCTGATGAGGGATAGGAGGCCAATATAAGGGCCAAGTACCAGCACCCATCGCACATCTTGTGCACACACCCCCCGGCCCCCGATCGTCGGAACCCCAATGTCGTCGGTCAGGTTCTCCGACGATGCTCCGGCGATGGTGCCTCGGCGAAGAAAAATGCAGCACCAGCACATGCCCGAGCCAGCATCTGCTGCCGCAATCATTGGTTCGGTCCGATCTTAGACTGGGAATGAACTCCGTATGCCTAAGCCAATTGACGAAACGAGCAGACGGGCAAGCGGGCACTACGTCAGCCAGAAAGACGGGATGTGCAAGCCGTGGATCGATAGTGTGGTAGGTGGGTTTAGGCACATCTTCATATTTTTGCGTGCCAATGCCATTTTTATGGCTTGTAAATTCATACAATGGCCCTTAAGCCTTCACGTGAAGTTTCATGGCAAGACGACTCGTTTTCTATTTTTCATGATTTTTGAAACCTTTTACGGTTCGAGATTTTTTAAAATTTTTTCGGAAGGAGTTTTAGGGAAGGAGTTTTAGCCCCAAACTTGGTAGACATGATCCTTTTATTTTTGTTGGCAAGCACAAAAAAATTCAGCTAAAAACTCGAAGTGTACAAGATTTTGTGACCATTTGAAAAAAGTGTCCCCATTTCAGACACTTTAATGGCTGCTGGAAGCAAACTTGTAAAATCTCAAATGCTCTTTAAGGGGGTGTGAGTTCTCAAGGTTTGATGAGGGATAGGGGGCCAATATAAGGGCCTAGTACCAGCACCCATCGACCATCATATGCGCACACCCCCCGACCCCCCCAATCGCCGAAACCTCAATGTCGCCGGTCAGGTTCTCTGGCGATGGTCCGTCGATGGTGGCCCGACGAAGAAAAATGTGGCACCAGCACATGCCCGAGCCCAGCATGTGCTGCCACAACCCTCGGTCTGGTCGAATCTTAGACTGGGAATGAACTCCGTATGCTTAGACTGGGAATGAACTCCGTATGCCTAAGTCAACCCATGAAACGAACGTGTGGGCACTCAGTCGGCCAGAGGGGCAGGATGCGCCAGTCGGGGATCGATCGGGTCCCCCTCGCATGCTGTCGATCCTGCTACCACAACCTCAGTCTGGTCCGATCTTAGGCTGGGAATGAACTCCATATGCCTAAGCCAACCGATGAAACGAGCAGGCGGGCGGGCGTGCGGGCACTACGCTGCCAGAGAGATGGGATGCGCAAGCCGTGGATCGATAGGGTGGTAGGTGGATTTAGGCACATCTTCATATTTCTTTGTGCCAATGCCATTTTTATGGCTTGTAAATTCATACAATGGTCCCTTAAGCCTTCACATGAAGTTTCATGGCAAGATGACTCGTTTTCTATTTTTCACAATTTTTGAAACTTTTTGCGGTCTGGGATTTTTTAAAATTTTTTCGGAAGGAGTTTTGTCCCCAAGCTTTGTAGACGTGATCCTTGTATATTTGTTGGCATGCACAAAAAAATTCAGCTAGAAACTCGAAGTGTACAAGATTTTGTGAGCATTTGAAAAAAGTGTCCCCATTTCAGACACTTTAATGGCTACTGGTAGCAAACCTGTAAAATCTCAAACGCTCTTTAAGGGGGTGTGAGTTCTCAAGGTTTGATGAGGCATAGGGGGCCAATATAAGGGCCAAGTACCAGCACCCATTGCACATCATGTGCGCACACCCCCTCGGCCCCCTCGGTCATCGGAACCCTAATGCCGCCGGTCAGGTTCTCTGGCAATGCTCCGGCGATGGTGCCCCGACGAAGAAAAATGCGTCACCAGCACATGCCCGAGCCCAGCATGTGCTGTTGCAACCCTCAGTCTGGTCTGATCTTAGACTGGGAATGAACTCCGCCTGCCTAAGTCAACCAACGGAACGAGTGGGCGGGCGGTCACTATGTCGGCCAGAGAGACGGGATGCGCAATTCGTGGATCGGTAGGGTGGTAGGTGGGTTTAGGCACATCTTCATATTTCTGCATGCCAATGCCATTTTTATGGCTTGTAAATTCATACAATGGTCCCTTAAGCCTTCACGTGAAGTTTCATGCCAAGACGACTCGTTTTCTATTTTTCAAGATTTTGAAGCTTTTTACGGTTCAGGATTTGTTAAAATTTTTTCGAAAAGAGTTTTGGCCCCAAACTTGGTAGACGTGATCCTTGTATTTATGTTGGCATGCACAAAATAATTCAGCTAAAAACTTGAAGTGTACAAGATTTTGTGACCATTTGAAAAAAGTGTCCCCATCTGAGACACTTTAATGGCTACTGGCAGCAAACCTGTAAAATCTTAAATGCTCTTTAAGGGGGTACGAGTTCTCGAGGTTTGATGAGGGATAGGGGGCCAATATAAGTTCCAAGTACCAGCACCCATCGCGCTTCATGTGCGCACACCCCCCAACCCCCCCGATCGCCGGAACCCCTATGCCGCCAGTCAGGTTCTCTGGCGTGCTCCGGTGATGGTGCCCCGACGAACAAAAATGCGGAACCAGCACATGGCCAAGCCCAGCATGTGTGACCGCAACCCTCGGTCCGATCCGATCTTAGACAGGGAATGAACTCCGTATGCTCAGACTGGCAATGAACTCCGTATGCATAAGTCAACCCACGAAACGAGCGTGCGGGCGCTCAGCCGGCCAGAGGGGCGGGATCCACAAGCCGAGGATCGACCGGGGCCCCCTCTGCGTGCTGCCAATCCTGTTGCTACAACCCTCAGTTTGGTCTGATCTTAGACTGAGAATGAACTCCGTATGCCTAAGCCATCCGATTAAACGAGCGGGGGGACGGGCGGGCGGGCTCTACGCCGGCCAGAGAGATGGGATGCGCAAGCCATGGACCGATAAGTGGTAGGTGGGTTTAGGCACATCTTCATATTTCTACGTGCCAATGCCATTTTTTGGCTTGTAAAGTAATACAATGGTCCCTTAAGCCTTCACGTGAAGTTTCATGGCAAGATGACTCGTTTTCTATTTTTCATGATTTTTGAAACTTTTTGCGGTTCGGGATTTTTAAAATTTTTTTGGAATGAGTTTTGGCCCCAAACTTGGCAGACGTGATCCTTGTATTTTTGTTGGCATGCACAAAAAAATTCAACTAAAAACTCTAACTGTACAAGATTTTGTGACCATTTGAAAAAAGTGTCCCCATTTTAGACACTTTAATGCCTATTGGCAGCAAACCTGTAAAATCTCAAATGCTTTTTAAGGGGGTGTGAGTTCTCGAGGTTTGATGAGGGATAGGGGCCAATATAAGGGCCAAGTACCAGCACCCATCGCACATCATGTGCGCACACCCCCTCGGCCCCCCCGATCGTCGGAACCCTAATGCCGTCGGTCAGGTTCTCCGACGATGCTCCGACGATGGTACCCCGACGAAGAAAAATACGGCACCAGCACATGCCCGAACGAAGCATGTGCTGCCATAACCATCAGTCCGATCCGATCTTAGACTGGGAATGAACTCCGTATGCCTAAGTCAACCCACGAAACGAACGTACGGGCGCTCAGCCAGCCAGAGGGGCGGGATGCGCAAGTCGGGGATCGGTCGGGTCCCCCTCTGCGTGCTGCCAATCCTAGTGCCGCAACCCTCAGTCCGATCCGATCTTAGACGGGGAATGAACTCCGTATGCCTAAGCCAACTGACAAAACGAGTTGGCGGGTGGGCGGGCGGGCAATACGTTGGCCAGAGAGACGGGATGTGCAAGCCGTGGATCGATAGGGTGATAGGTGGGTTTACGCACATTTTCATATTTCTGCATGCCAATGCCATTTTTTTGGCTTGTAAATTCATACAATGGTCCCATAAGCCTTCACGTTAAGTTTCATGGCAAGACGACTCGTTTTCTATTTTTCATGATTTTTGAAATTGTTTACGGTTCGAGATTTTTTAAAATTTTTTCGGAATGAGTTTTGCTCCCAAACTTGTTAGACGTGATCCTTGTATTTTTGTTGGCATGCACAAAAAAATTCAGCTAAAAACTTGAACTGTACAAGATTTTGTGACCATTTGAAAAACGTGTCCCCATTTCAAAAACTTTAATGGCTATTGGCAGCAAACCTGTAAAATCTCAAATGCTCTTTAAGGGGGTGTGAGTTCTCGAGGTTTGATGAGGGATAGGGGGCCAATATAAGGGCCAAGAACCAGCACCCATCGCACATCATGTGTGCACACCCCCCGGCCCCCCTGATCGCCGGAACACCAATGCTGCCAGTCAAGTTCTCCGATGATGCTCCGACGGTGGTGCCCAGACAAAGAAAAATAAGGCGCCAGCACACGCCCGAGCCCAGCACGTGCTGCCCCAACCCTCGGTCGGGTCTGATCTTAGACTGGGAATGAACTCCGTATGCCTATGTCAACCCATGAAATGAGCGTGCAGGCGCTTAGCAGGCCAGAAGGGCAGGATGCGCAAGTCGGGGATCGGTAAGGTCCCCTTTTATGTGCTGTCGATCCTGCTGCCGCAACCCTCGGTCTGGTCACTACTCTGGTAATGCCGCAACCCTTGGATCGATAGGATGGTAGGTGGGTTTAGGCACATCTTCATATTTCTACGTGCCAATGCCATTTTTATGGCTTGTAAATTCAAACAATGGTCCCTTAAGCCTTCACGTGAAGTTTCATGGCAAGACGACTCGTTTTCTATTTTTCATGATTTTTGAAACTTTTTACGATTTGGGACTTTTTAAAACTTTTTCAGAAAGAGTTTTGGCCCCAAACTTGGTAGACGTGATCCTTTTATTTTTGTTGGCATGCACAAAAAAATTCAACTAAAAACTCAAAGTGTACAAGATTTTGTGACCATTTGAAAAAAGTGTTCCCATTTCAGACACTTTAATTGCTACTGGTAGCAAACCTGTAAAATCTCAAATGCTCTTTAAGGGGGTGTGAGTTCTCGAGGTTTGATGAGGGATAGGGGGCCAATATAAGGGCCAAGTACCAGCACCCATCGCACATCATGTGCGCACACTCCCCCCAGCCCCCCCGATCGCCAGAACCCTAATACCGCCGGTCAGGTTCTCCGATGATGCTCCGCGATGGTGCTCCGGTGAGGAAAAATGTGGCACCAGCACATGCCCAAGCCCAGCATGTGCTGCCACAACCCTCGGTCTGGTCCGATCTTAGACTGGGAATGAACTCCGTATGATTAGACTGGGAATGAACTCCGTATGCCTAAGTCAACCCACGAAACGAGCATGTGGGCACTCAGCCGACCAGAGGGATGGGATGCGCAAGCCAGGGATCACCCAAGTCCCCTTCTGTATGCTGCTGATGCTGCTATCATAACCCTCGATCCGGTCCGATCTTAGATTGGGAATGAACTTCGTATGCCTAAGCCAACCGACTAAACGAGCGGGTGGACGGGCGGGCAGGCACTACGTCGGCCAAAGAGACGGGATGGGCAAGCCGTGGATCGATAGAGTGGTAGGTGGATTTAGGCATATCTTCATATTTCTACGTGCCAATGCCATTTTTATGGCTTGTAAATTCATGCAATGGTCCCTTAAGCCATCACGTGAAGTTTCATGGCAAGATGACTCGTTTTCTATTTTTCATGATTTTCATAGCTTTTTATGGTTCGAGATTTTTTAAATTTTTTTTGGAAGGAGTTTTGGCCCTAAACTTGTTAGACGTGATCCTTGTATTTTTGTTGGCATGCACAAAAAAATTCAGCTAAAAACTCAAAGTGTACAAGATTTTGTGACCATTTCAAAAAAGTGTCCCCATTTCAGACACTTTAATGGCTACTGGCAACAAACCTGTAAAATCTCAAAAGCTCTTGAAGGGGGTGTGAGTTCTCGAGGTTTGATGAGGGATAAGGGGCCAATATAAGGGCCAAGTACCAGCACCCATCCCACATCTTGTGCACACACCCCCCGGTCCCCCCGATCGCCGAAAACCCCAATGCCGTCGATCAGGTTCTTTGGTGATGCTCCGGTGATGGTGCCTCGGTAAAGAAAAAAGTGGCACCAACACATGCCTAAGCCTAGCATGTGCTGTCGCAACCCTCGGTCTAGTCCGATCTTAGACTGGAAATGAACTCTGTATGCCTAAGTCAACCCACGAAAGGAGCGTGCGAACGCTCAGCCAGCCAGAGGGGCAGGATGCACAAGTTGAGGATCGCTCGGGTCCCCTCTGCGTGCTATCGATCCTACTGTCGCAACCCTCGGTCCGGTCCGATCTTAGACCGAGAATGAACTTCGTATGCCTAAGCAAACCGACGAAACGAGCGGGCGGGCGGGCGGGCACTACGCCGGCCAAAGAGACGGGATGCGCAAGCCGTGGATCGATAGGGTGGTAGGTGGGTTTAGGCACATCTTCATATTTCGGCGTGCTAATGCCATTTTTATGGCTTGTAAATTCATACAATGGTCCCTTAATCCTTCATGTGAAGTTTCATGGCAAGACGACTCATTTTTTATTTTTCATGATTTTCAATACTTTTTGCGGTTCAAGATTTTTTAAAATTTTTTCGAAAGGAGTTTTAGCCCCAAACTTGGTAGACGTGATCCTTTTATTTTTGTTGGCATGTACAAAAAAATTCAGCTAAAAACTCGAAGTGTACAAGATTTTGTGACCATTTGAAAAAAGTGTCCCCATTTCAAATACTTTAATGGCTACTAGCAGCAAACCTGTAAAATCTCAAATGCTCTTTAAGGGGGTGTGAGTTCTTGAGGTTTGATGAGGGATAGGGGGCCAAAATAAGGGCCAAGTACCAGCACCCATCGCACATCATGTGCGTACACCCCCCGGCCCCCCGATCGTCGGAACGCCAATGCCGCCGATTAGGTTCTCCGGCGATGCTCCGGTGATGGTGCCCCGACGAAGAAAAATACGGCCCCAGCACATGCCCGAGCCCAGCATGTGAGTTTAGGCACATCTTCATATTTCTATGTGCCAATGCCATTTTTTTGGCTTGTAAATTCATACAATGGTCCCTTAAGCCTTCACGTGAAGTTTGATGGCAACACAACTCGTTTTCTATTTTTCATGATTTTTGAAACTTTTTGCGGTTCAGGATTTTTTAAAATTTTTTCAGAAGGATTTTTATCCCCAAACATGGTAGACGTGATACTTGTACTTTTTTTAGCATGCACAAAAAAATTCAGCTAAAAACTCGAAGTGTACAAGATTTTGTGACCATTTGAAAAAAGTGTCCCCATTTCAGACACTTTAATGGCTACTGGCAGCAAACCTGTAATATCTCAAATGCTCTTTAAGGGGGTGTGAGTTCTCAAGGTTTGATGAGGGATAGGGCACCAATATAAGGGCCAGGTACCAGCACCCATCACACATCATGTGTGCACAACCCCCTGGTGACGCTCCGACGATGGTGCCCCGGTAAAGAAAAATGCAGCACCAGCACATGCCTAAGCCCAGCATGTGCTGCCGCAACCCTCGGTCCGGTCCGATCTTAGACTTGGAATGAACTCCGTATGCTTAGACTGGGAATGAACTCCGCATGCCTAAGTCAACCCACGAAACGAGCGTGCGGGCGCTCAGCAGGCCAGAGGGGCGGGATGCGCAAGTCGGGGATCGGTCGGGTCCCCCTCTGTGTGCTGCTGATCATGCTATCGCAACCCTCGGTCCGATCCGATCTTAGACTGGGAATGAACTCCGTATGCCTAAGCCAACCGACGAAATGAGCGGGCGGACGGACGGGCAGGAGGGCACTTCGCCGGCCAGAAAGACGGGATGCAGAAGCCGTGGATCGATAGGGTGGTAGGTGGGTTTAGGCACATCTTCATATTTCTACGTTCCAATGCCATTTTAATGGCTTGTAAAATCATACAATGGTCCCTTAAGCCTTCACGTGAAGTTTCACGGCAAGACGACTCGTTTTCTATTTTTCACGATTTTTGAAACTTTTTGAGGTTCGAGATTTTTAAAATTTTTTCGAAAGGATTTTTGGTCCCAAACTTGGTCGACGTGATCTTTGTATTTTTGTTGGCGTGCACAAAAAAATTCAGCTAAAAACTCAAAGTGTACAAGATTTTGTGACCATTTGAAAGAAGTGTCGCCATTTCAGACACTTTAATGGCTACTGGCAGCAAACCTGTAAAATCTCAAATGCTCTTTAAGGGGGTGTGAGTTCTCGAGGTTTGATGAGGGATAGGGGGCCAATATAAGGGCCAAGTACCAGCACCCATCGCACATCATTTGCGAACACCACCCGGCCCCCCCGATCCCCGGAACCCAATGCCACCAATCAGGTTCTCCGACGATGGTGACCCGACGAAGAAAAATGCGGCACCAGCACATGCTCGAGCCCAGCATGTGCTGCCGCAACCATGGTACGGTCTGATCTTTGACTGGGAATGAACTCCGTATGCTTAGACTGGGAATGAACTCCGTATGCCTAAGTTAACCCACGAAATGAGCGTACAGGTGCTCAGTCAGCCAGAGGGGGGCTGCGCAAGTTGGGGATCGATCGGGTCCCCCTCTACGTGCTGTCGATCCTGCTGCCGCAACCCTCGATCCGATCTGATCTTAGACTGGGAATGAACTCCGTATGCCTAAGCCAACCGACGAAATGAGCGGGCGGGCGGGCGGGCGGGCAATACGTCGACCAAAGAGACGGTATGCGCAAGCCGTGGATCGATAGGGTGGTAGGTGGGTTTAGGCACATCTTCATATTTCTGCATGCCAATGCCATTTTTATGGCTTGTAAATTCATACAATGGTCCCTTAAGCCTTCACGTGAAGTTTGATGGCAACACGACTCGTTTTCTATTTTTCATGATTTTTGAAACTTTTTGCGGTTCAAGATTTTTTAAAATTTTTTCCGAAGGAGTTTTATCCCCAAACATGGTAGACGTGATACTTGTACTTTTTTTGGCATGCACAAAAAAATTCAGCTAAAAATTCGAAGTGTACAAGATTTTGTGACCATTTGAAAAAAGTGTCCCCATTTTAGACACTTTAATGGCTACTGGCAGCAAACCTGTAAAATCTCAAATGCTCTTTGAGGGGGTGTGAGTTCTCAAGGTTTGATGAGGGATAGGGGGCCAATATAAGGTCCAAGTACCAGCATCCATCGTACATCATGTGCGAACACCCCCGGCCCCCCCGATCCCCGGAACCCCAATGCTGTCGGTCAGGTTCTTCGGCGATGGTGCCCCGACGAAGAAAAATACGGCACCAGCACATTCCCGAGCCCAGCATGTGCTGTCGTAACCCTCAGTTCGGTCCGTTCTTAGACTGGGAATGAACTCCGTATGCTTAGACTGGGAATGAACTCCGTATGCCTAAGTCAACCCACGAATTGAGCGTATGGGCGCTTAGCCGGCCAGAGGGGCGGGACGCGCAAGCAGGGCAGCGACCGGGTCCCCCTTTGCGAGTTATCGATCTTGCTGCCACAACCCTCGGTCTGGTTTGATCTTAAGCCAACCGACGAAATGAGCAGGCGGGCGAGCGGGCGGGCGGGCACTACGTCGGCCAGAGAGACGGGATGCGCAAGCCGTGGATCGAAAGGGTGGCAGGTGGGTTTAGGCACATCTTCATATTTCTACGTGCCAATGCCATTTTTATGGCTTGTAAATTCATACAATGGTCCCTTAAACCTTCACGTGAAGTTTCATGGCAAGACGACTCGTTTTCTATTTTTCATGATTTTCAAAACTTTTTGCGGTTCGAGATTTTTTAAAATTTTTTCGTAAGGAGTTTTGGCCCCAAACTTGTTAGACGTGATCCTCGCATTTTTTTTTGGCTGGCACAAAAAAATTCAGCTAAAAACTCGAAGTGTACAAGATTTTGTGACCATTTGAAAAAAGTGTCCCCTTTTCAGACACTTTAATGGCTACTGGCAGCAAACCTGTAAAATCTCAAATGCTCTTTAAGGGGGTGTGAGTTCTCGAGGTTTGATGAGGGATAGGGGGCCAATATAAAGGCCAAGTACTAGCCCCCATCGCACATCATGTGCGCACACCCCCCGGCCCCTCCGATCACCGGAACCCGAATGTCGCCGGTCAGGTTCTTCGACGATGCTCTAGCGATGGTGCCCCGACGAAGAAAAATGCGACACCAGCACATGCTCGAGCCCAGCATGTGCTGCCGCAACCCTTGGTCCGGTCCGATCCTAGACTAGGAATTAACTTCGTATGCTTAGACTGGGAATGAACTACGTATGCCTAAGCCAACTGATGAAACGAGCGGGCGGGCAAGCAGGCGGGCGAGCGGGCACTACGCCTACCAGAGAGACGGGATGCGCAAGTCATAGATCGATAGGGTGGTAGGTGGGTTTAGGCACATCTTCATATTTCTCTGTGCCAATGCCATTTTTATGGCTTGTAAATTCATACAATGGTCCCTTAAGCCTTCACGTGAAGTTTCTTGGCAAGACGACTCATTTTCTATTTTTCACGATTTTCAAAACTTTTTGCGGTTCCAGATTTTTTAAAATTTTTTTGGAAGGAGTTTTGGCCCCAAACTTGGTAGACGTGATCCTTGTATTTTTGTTTGCATGCACAAAAAAATTCAGCTAAAAAATTGAAGTGTACAAGATTTTGTGACCATTTGAAAAAAGTGTCCCCATTTCAGACACTTTAATGGCTACTAGCAGGAAACCTGTAAAATCTCAAATGCTCTTTAAGGGGTGTGAGTTCTCAAGGTTTGATGAGGGATAGGGGGCCAATATAAGGGCCAAGTACCAGCACCAATCACACATCATGTGTGTACACCCTCCGGCCCCCCCGATCATCGGAACCCCAATGCCGCTGGTCAGGTTCTCCGGCGAATATAAGGGCCAAGTACTAGCACCCATCACACATCATGTGCGCACACCCCCCTCGACCCCCTCGATCGACGGAACCCCAATGCCACAGGTTAGGTTCCTCGACGATGCTCTAACGATGGTGCCCCGACGAAGAAAAATGCAGCACCAGCCCATGCCCGAGCCCAGCATGTGCTGCCGCAACCATCGGATTGGTCTGATCTTAGACTGGGAATGAACTCTGTATGCTTAAGCCAACTGATGAAACGAGTGTGCGGGCAGGTGGGCAGGCACCACGCCGACCAGAGTGAAGGGATGCGCAAGCCATGGATCGATATGGTGGTAGGTGGGTTTAGAGACATCTTCATATTTCTGCATGCCAATACCATTTTTATGGCTTGTAAATTCATACAATGGTCCCTTAAGCCTTCAAGTGAAGTTTCATGGCAAGACGACTCGTTTTCTATTTTTCGGAAGGAGTTTTGGCCCCAAACTTGGTAGACGTGATCCTTGTATTTTGTTGGCATGCACAAAAAAATTCAGCTAAAAACTTGAAGTGTACAAGATTATGTGGCCAATTGAATAAAGTGTCCCCATTTCAGACACTTTAATGGCTACTGGCAGTAAACTTATAAAATCTCAAATGCTCTTTAAGGGGGTGTGAGTTCTCGAGGTTTGATGAGGGATAAGGGGCCAATATAAGGGCCAAGTACCAGCACCCATCGCACATCATGTGCGCACACCCCCTGACCCCTCCGATCGTCAGAACGCCAATGCCGTCGGTCAGGTTCTCCAGCGATGCTCCGGTGATGGTGCCCCGACGAAGAAAAATACGGCACCAGCACATGCCCGAGCCCAACATGTGCTACCGAAACCCTCGATCTAGTTCGATCTTAGACTGGGAATGAACTCCGTATGCTTAGACTAGGAATGAACTCCGTATGCCTACGTCAACCCACGAAACGAGCGTGCGGGTGCTCAGCTAGCCAGAAGGGCGGGATGCGTAAGCCGAGGATCGATCGAGTCCCCCTCTACGTGCTGTCGATCCTGCTGTCACAACCCTCGGTCCGATCCGATCTTAGACTGGGAATGAACTTCGTATGCCTAAGCTGACCAACGAAACGAGCGGGCGGGCGGGCGGGCACTACGTCGGCCAGAGAGACGGGATGCGCAAGCCGTAGATCGATAGGGTGGTAGGTAGGTTTAGACACATCTTCATATTTCTACGTGCCAATGCCATTTTTATGGCTTGTAAATTCATACAATGGTCCCTTAAGCCTTCACGTGAAGTTTCATCGCAAGATGACTCGTTTTCTATTTTTCACGATTTTTGAATCTTTTTGCAGTTCGAGATTTTTAAAATTTTTTCGAACGGAGTTTTGGCCCCAAACTTGGTAGACGTGATCCTTGTATTTTTGTTGGCATGCAAAAAAAAACTTCAGGTAAAAGCTTGAAGTATACAAGATTTTGTGACCATTTGAAAAAAGTGTTCCCATTTCAAACACTTTAATGGCTACTGGCAGCGAACCTGTAGAATCTCAGATGCTCTTTAAGGGGGTGCGAGTTCTTAAGGCATGATGAGATTTAGGGGGCCAATATAAGGGCCAAGTACTAGCACCCATCGCACATCATGTGCGGACGCCCCCCGGCCGCCCCGATCATCGGAACCCCATCGCCGCCGGTCAGGTTCTCCGACGATGGTGCCCCAACGAGGAAAAATGCGGCACCAACACATGGCCGAGCCCAGCATGTGCTACAGCAACCCTCGGTTCGGTCCGATCTTAAATTGGGAATGAACTCCGTATGCTTACACTGGGAATGAACTCCGTATGCCTAAGTCAACCCACGAAACGAACGTGCGGGTGCTCAACCGGCCATAGGGGCGGGATGCGCAAGCCGGGGATCGACCGGGTCCCCCTTTGCGTGCTGTCGATCCTGCTGCCACAACCCTCGGTCCGGTCTGATGTTAGACTGGGAATGAACTCCGTATGCCTAAGCCAACCGACGAAACGAGCGAGCGGGCACTACACCGGCTAGAGAGACGGGATGCGGAAGTCATGGATCGATAGGGTGATTAGTGGGTTTAGGCACATCTTCATATTTCTGTGTGCCAATGCCATTTTTATGGCTTGTAAATTCATACAACAGTCCCTTAAGCCTTCATGTGAAGTTTCATGGCAAGATGTCTCATTTTCTATTTTTCATGATTTTCAAAACTTTTTGCAGATCGGGATTTTTTAAAATTTTTTGGGATGGAGTTTTGGCCCCAAACTTGGTAGACGTGATACTTGTATTTTTTTTGGCATGCACAAAAAAATTCAGCTAAAAACTCAAAGTGTACAAGATTTTGTAACCATTTGAAAAACGTGTCCCCATTTCAGACACTTTAATGGCTACTGGCAGAAAACCTGTAAAATCTCAAATGCTCTTTAAGGGGGCGTGAGTTCTCAAGGTTTGATGAGGGATAAGGGGCCAATATAAGGGCCAAGTACCAGCACCCATCGCACATCATGTGCGCACACCTTCCCTGGCCTCCCCGGAACTGTAATGCCGCCGGTTAGCTTCTCCGGCAATGCTCCGACGATGGTGCCTCAGCGAAGAGAAATATGGCACCAACACATGCCCGAGCCTAGCATGTGCTGCCGCAACCCTCAGTCCAGTCTGATCTTAGGCTGGGAATGAACTCCATATGCTTATACTGGGAATGAACTCTGTATGCCTAAGTCAACTCACGAAACGAGCGTGCGGGTGGTCAGCCAGCCAGAGGGGCGGGTCCCCCTCTGCATGCTGTCGATCCTACTGTCGCAACCCTTGGTCCGGTCCAATCTTAGACTGGGAATGAACTTCGTGTGCCTAAGCCAATCGACGAAACGAAAGGGTGGGTGGGCGGGCGGGCACTACGTCGACCAGAGAGACGAGATGCGCAAGCCATGGATCGATAGGGTGGTAGGTGGGTTTAGGCACATCTTCATATTTCTGCATGCCAATGCCATTTTTATGGCTTGTAAATTCATACAATGGTCCCTTAAGCCTTCACGTGAAGTTTCATGGCAAGACAACTCGTTTTCTATTTTTCACAATTTTTGAAACTTTTGGCGGTTCGAGATTTTTTTAAATATTTTCGGAAGGTGTTTTGGCCCCAAATTTGGTACACGTCATCCTTGTATTTTGTTGGCATGCAAAAAGAAATTCAGCTAAAAACTCGAAGTGTAGAAGATTTTGTGACCATTTGAAAAAAGTGTCCCCATTTCAGGCACTTTAATGGCTACTGGCAGCAAACCTGTAAAATATCAAATGCTCTTTAAGGGGGTGTGAGTTCTCGGGGTTTGATGAGGGATAGGGGGCCAATATAAGGGCCAAGTACCAGCACCCATCGCACATCATGTGCGCACGCCCTCTTGGCCCCCCCGATTGCCCGAACCCCAATGTCGTCGGCCAAGTTCTCCGGCGATGCTCCGGCGATGCTCCGGCGATGGTGCCCCGACGAAGAAAAATGTGGCACAAACACCTCTCGAACCTAGCATGTGCTGCCGCAACCCACGGTCCAATCTGATCTTAGACTGGGAATGAACTTTGTATGCTTAGACTGGGAATGAACTCCGTATGCCTAAGTCAACCCACGAAACGAGCTTACGGGTGCTCAGCCGGCCAGATGGGCAAGATGCGCAAGTCGGGGATCGACGGGGTCCCCCTCTGCATGTTGGCGATCCTGCTGTCGTAACCCTCAGTCTGGTCTGATCTTAGACTGGGAATAAACTCCGTATGCCTAAGCCAATTGATGAAACGAGCGGGCAGGCGGACGGGCAGGCACAACGCCGGTCAGAGAGACAGGATGCGCAAGCCGTGGATCGATAGGGTGGTAGGTGGGTTTAGGCACATCTTCATATTTCTGCATGCCAATGCCATTTTTATGGCTTGTAAATTCATACAATGGTCCCTTAAACCTTCACGTGAAGTTTCATGGCAAGACGGCTCGTTTTTTATTTTTCATGATTTTTAAAACTTTTTGCGTTTGGAATTTTTTAAAATTTTTTTGGAAGGAGTTTTACCCCCAAAGTTGGTAGAGGTGATCCTTGTATTTTTGTTGGCACGCACAAAAAAATTTAGCTAAAATCTCGAAGTGTACAAGATTTTGTGACTATTTGAAAAAAGTGTCCCATTTCAGACACTTTAATGGCTACTGGCAGCAAACCTGTAAAATATCAAATGCTCTTTAAGGGGGTGTGAGTTCTTGAGGTTTGATGAGGGATAGGGGGCCAATATAAGGGCCAAGTACCAGCACCTATCGCACATCATGTCCGCACACCCCCCGCCCCCCCGATTGCCAGAACCCCAATGCCGTCGGTCAGGTTCTCTGACGATGCTCCGGCAATGGTGCCCCGACGAAGAAAAATGCGGCACCAACACATGCCCGAGCCTAGCATGTGCTACCGTAACCCTCAGTCCGGTCCGATCTTAGACTGGGAATGAACTCCGTATGCCTAAGTCAACCCACGAAACGAGCGTGCGGGCGTTCAGTCGGCCAGAGGGGTGGGATGCGCAAGCCGAGCATCGGCCGGGTCCCCGTCTGCGAGCTGCTTATCCTGCTACCGCAGCTCTCAGTCTGATTGATCTTACACTAGGAATGAACTCTGTGTGCCTAAGCCAACCGGCGAAACAAGCGGGCGGGCGGGCACTATGCCAGCCAGAGAGACGGGATGCACAAGCCGTGGATCGATAGGGTGGTAGGTGGGTTTAGGCATATCTTCATATTTCTGCGTGCCAATGCCATTTTTATGGCTTGTAAATTCATACAATGGTCCCTTAAGCCTTCACGTGAAGTTTCATTGCAAGATGACTCGTTTTCTATTTTTCATGATTTTTGAAACTTTTTGTGGTTTGGGATTTTTTAAAATTTTTTCAGAAGGAGTTTTAGCCGCAAAATTGGCAGACGTGATCCTTTTATTTTTGTTGGCATGCATAAAAAAATTTAGCTAAAAACTCGAAGTGTATAAGATTTTGTGACCATTTCAAAAAAGTGTCTCCATTTCAGACACTTTAATGGCTACTGGCAGCAAACCTGTAAAATCTCAAATGCTCTTTGACGGGGTGTGAGTTCTCAAGGTTTGATGAGGGATAGGGGGCCAATATAAGGGCAAAATACTAGCACCCATCACACATCATGTGCCCACACCCCCCGGCCCCCCGATCGTTGAAACCCCAATGCCGTCGGTCAAGTTCTCCGGCGATGCTCTGGCGATGGTGCCCCGACGAAGAAAAATGTGGCACCAACATATGCCAGAGTCCAGCATGTGCTGCCGCAACCCTCGGTCTGGTCTGATCTTAGACTGGGAATGAACTCCGTATGCTTAGACTGGGAATGAACTTCGTATGCCTTAGTCAACCCATGAAACGAACGTGCGGGTGCTCAGCCGGCCAGAGGGGCGGGATGCACAAGTCGGGGATCGCCCGGGTCCCCGTCTATGTGTTGTCGATCCTGCTACTACAACCCTCGGTCTGATTGATCTTAGACTGGGAATGAACTCTGTATGCCTAAGCCAACCGACGAAATGAACAGACGGGCGGACGAACGGGCGGGCACTACACCGGCCAAAGAGACAGGATGCGCAAGTCGTGGATCGATAGGGTGGTAGGTGGGTTTTGGCACATCTTCATATTTCTGCGTGCCAATGCCATTTTTATGGCTTGTAAATTAATACAATGGTCCCTTAAGCCTTCACGTGAAGTTTCATTGCAAGACGACTCGTTTTCTATTTTTCATAATTTTTGAAACTTTTTACGGTTCAGGATTTTTTAAAATTTTTTCAGAAGTAGTTTTGTCCCTAAAATTGGTAGACGTGATCCTTGTATTTTTTTTGGCATGCACAAAAAATTTAGCTAAAAACTCGAAGTGTATAAGATTTTGTGACCATTTCAAAAAAGTGTCCCCATTTCAGACACTTTAATGGCTACTGGCAGCAAACCTGTAAAATCTCAAATGCTCTTTGAGGGGGTGTGAGTTCTCAAGGTTTGATGAGGGATAGGGGGCCAATATAAGGGCAAAATACTAGCACCCATCACACATCATGTGCCCACACCCCCCCGGCCCCCCCGATCATTGAAACCCCAATGCCGTCGGTCAAGTTCTCCGGCGATGCTCTGGCGATGGTGCCCCGACGAAGAAAAATGTGGCACCAACATATGCCAGAGTCCAGCATGTGCTGCCGCAACCCTCGGTCTGGTCTGATCTTAGACTGGGAATGAACTCCGTATGCTTAGACTGGGAATGAACTCCGTATGCCTTAGTCAACCCACGAAACGAACGTGCGGGTGCTCAGCCGGCCAGAGGGGCGGGATGCACAAGTCGGGGATCGCCCGGGTCCCCGTCTATGTGTTGTCGATCCTGCTACTACAACCCTCGGTCTGATTGATCTTAGACTGGGAACGAACTCTGTATGCCTAAGCCAACCGACGAAACGAGCGGACGGGCGGACGAACGGGCGGGCACTACGCCGGCCAAAGAGACGGGATGCGCAAGTCGTGGATCGATAGGGTGGTAGGTGGGTTTTGGCACATCTTCATATTTCTCTGTGCCAATGCCATTTTTATGGCTTGTAAATTAATACAATGGTCCCTTAAGCCTTCACGTGAAGTTTCATTGCAAGACGACTCGTTTTCTATTTTTCACAATTTTTGAAACTTTTTACGGTTCAGGATTTTTTAAAATTTTTTCAGAAGTAGTTTTGTCCCCAAAATTGGTAGATGTGATCCTTGTATTTTTTTTGGCATGCACAAAAAAATTTAGCTAAAAACTCGAAGTGTATAAGATTTTGTGACCATTTCAAAAAAGTGTCCCCATTTCAGACACTTTAATGGCTACTGGCAGCAAACCTGTAAAATCTCAAATGCTTTTAAGGGGGTGTGAGTTCTCAAGGTTTGATGAGGGATAGGGGGCCAATATAAGGGCCAAGTACCAGCACCCATCACACATCATGTGCGCACACCCCCCCCGGCACCCCTGATCACCGAAACCCCAATGCCGTCGGTCAGGTTCTCCGGTGATGCTCCGGTGATGGTGCCCCGACGAAGAAAAATGTGGCACCAACACATGCCAGAGCCCAGCATGTGCTGTCGTAACCCTCGGTCCGGTACGATCTTAGACTGGGAATGAACTCCATATGCTTAGACTGGGAATGAACTTCATATGCCTAAGTCAACCCACGAAATGAGCATGCGAGCACTCAGCCGACCAGAGGGGCGGGATGCGCAAGCCGAGGATCGATCGGGTCCCCCTCTGCAAGCTGTCGATCCTGCTATCGTAACCCTCAGTCTGGTCTGATCTTAGATTGGGAATGAACTCCGTATGCTTAAGCCAACTGACGAAACGAGCGGGCGGATGGGCGGATGGGCACTACGCCGGCCAAAGAGACGGTATGCGCAAGCCGTGGATCGATAGGGTGGTAGGTAGGTTTAGGCCAATCTTCATAGTTCTGCATGCCAATGCCAGTTTTATGGCTTGTAAATTCATACAATGGTCCCTTAAGACTTCACGTGAAGTTTTATGGCAAGACGACTCGTTTTCTATTTTTCATGATTTTCAAAAATTTTTAGCAGTTCGGGATTTTTTAAAATTTTTTCAGAAGGAGTTTTGGCCCCAAATTTGGTAGACGTGATCCTTGTATTTTTGTTGGCATGCACAAAAACATTCAACTAAAAACACGAAGTGTCCAAGATTTTGTGACCATTTGAAAAAAGTGTCCCCATTTTAGACACTTTAATGGCTACTGGTAGCAAACCTGTAAAATCTCAAATGCTCTTTAAGGGGGTGTGAGTTCTCGAGGTTTGATGAGGGATAGGAGGCCAATATAAGGGCCAAGTACCAGCACCCATCGTACATCATGTGCGCACACCCGCCGGCCCCCCCGATCGTTGGAACCCCAAAGCCGCCGGTCAGGTTCTCTGGTGATGCTTCGGCGATGGTGCCCCGATGAAGAAAAATGCAGCACTAGCACATGCCCGAGCCCAGCATGTGCTGCCACAACACTTGGTCTGGTCCGATCTTAGGCTGGGAATGAACTCCGTATGCTTAGAGTGGGAATGAACTCCGTATGCCTAAGTCAACCCACGAAATAAGCGTGCGAGTGCTCAGCCGGCCAGAGGGGCAGGATGTGCAAGCCGGGGATCAGTCGGGTCCCCCTGTGCGTGCTGCCGATCCTACTACCGCAACCCTCAATTCGGTCTGATCTTAGACTGGGAATGAACTCTGTATGCCTAAGCTAACCGACGAAACGAGCAGGCGGGCGGGTGGGCGGGCATTATGCCGGCCAGAGAGACGGGATGCGCAAGCCGTGGATCGATAGGGTGGTAGGTGGGTTTAGGCACATCTTCAAATTTTTGCATGCCAATGCCATTTTTATGACTCGTAAATTCATACAATGGTCCTTTATGCCTTCACGTGAAGTTTCATGGCGAGATGACTCGTTTTCTATTTTTCACGATTTTTGAAACTTTTTACGGTTCGGGATTTTTTAAAATTTTTTCGGAAGGAGTTTTAGCCCCAAACTTGGTAGATGTGATCCTTGTATGTTTGTTGGCATGCACAAAAAACTTCAGCAAAAAACTCGAAGTGTACAAGATTTTGTGACCATTTGAAAAAAGTGTCCCCATTTGGACACTTTAATGGCTACTGGCAGCAAACCTGTAAAATCTAAAATGCTCTTTAAGGGGGTGTGAGTTCTCAAGGTTTGATGTTTAATAGGGGGCCAATATAAGGGCCAAGTACCAGTACCCATCGCACATCATGTGCACACACCCCCCCGGTCCCCCCGATCGCCGGAACCCCAATGCCGTTGGTCAGGTTCTCCGACGATGCTCCAGGGATGGTGCCCCGAGGAAGAAAAATGTGGCACTAGCACATGCTTGAGCCCAGCAAGTTATACCGCAACCCTCGGTCTGATCCAATCTTTGACTGGGCATGAACTCTGTATGCTTAGACTGGGAATGAACTCCGTATGCCTAAGTCAACCCACGAAACAAGTGTACGGGCGCTCAGTCGGCAAGAGGGGAGGGATGCAGAAACCGCGGATCGATTGGGTCCCCCTCTGCGTGCTGCCGATCCTGCTGCCGTAACCCTCGATCCGGTCCGATCTTAGATTGGCAATGAACTCTGTATGCCTAGGCCAACCGATGAAACGAGCGGGCGGGCGGGCGGGCGAAAACTACGTCGGCCAGAGAGACGGGATGCGAAAGTCATAGATCGATAGGGTGGTAGGTGGGTTTAGGCACATCTTCATATTTCTGCATGCCAATGCCATTTTTATGGCTTGTAAATTCATACAATGGTCCCTTAAGCTTTCACGTGAAGTTTCATGGCAAGACGACTCATTTTCTATTTTTCACGATTTTCAAAACTTTTTGTGGTTCGAGATTTTTTAAAATTTTTTCGGAAGGAGTTTTGGCCCCATACTTGGTAGATGTGATGCTTATATTTTTGTTGGCATGCACAAAACAATTCAGCTCAAAACTCGAAGTGTACAAGATTTTGTGACCATTTGAAAAAAGTGCCCCCATTTCAGACACTTTAATGGCTACTGGCAGCAAACTTGTAAAATCTCAAATGCTCTTCAAGGGGGTGTGAGTTCTCGAGGTTTGATGAGGGATAGGGGGCCAATATAAGGGCCAAGTACCAGCACCCATCGCACATCATGTGCGCACACCCCTCGGCCCCCCGATCGTCGGAACCCCAATGCCATCGGTCAGGTTCTCCGACGATGGTGCCCCGGCGAAGAAAAATGTTGCACCAGCACATGCCCGATCCCAGCATGTGCTGCCGTAACCCTCAGTCCAGTCTGAACTTAATTTGGGAATGAATCAGCATGCTTAGACTGGGAATGAACTCCGTATGCCTAAGTCTACCCACGAAACGAGCGTACGGGCGCTCAGCCGACCAGAGGGGCGAGTTGATCAAGCCGGGGATCGACCGGGTCCCCTCTGCGTGCTACCGATCCTGCTACCATAACCCTTGGTCTGATCCAATCTTAGATCGGGAATGAACTCCGCATGCTTAAGCCAACCAACGAAACGAGTGGGCGGGCGGGTGGGCAGACGGGCGGGCACTACGTCGGCTGGAGAGACGGGATGCGCACCCATCACACATCATGTGTGCACACCTCCCCGGCCCCCCCGATCGCTGGAACCCCAATGCCGTCGGTCAGGTTCTTCGGCGATGCTCTGATGATGGTGCCCCGGTGAAGAAAAATGCGACACCAGCACATGCCCAAGCTTAGCATGTGCTGCCACAACCCTCGCTCCGGTTCGATCTTAGATTAAGAATGAACTCCGTATGCTTAGACTGCGAATGAACTCCGTATGCCTAAGTCAACCCACGAAACGAGCGTGCGGGTGCTCAACCGGTCAGAGGGGCAGGATGCGCAAGCCGAGGATCATCCGGGTTGCCCTCTGTGTGCTGTCGATCCTGCTACCGTAACCCTCGATCTAGTCTGATCTTAGATTGGGAATGAACTCTGTATGCCTAAGCCAACCGACGAAACGAATGGGCGGGCGGGCACTACGCCGGCCAGAGAGGGGATACGCAAGTCGTGGATCGATAGGGTGGTAGGTGGGTTTGGGCATATCTTCATATATCTGTGTGCCAATGCCATTTTTATGGCTTGTAAATTCATACAATGGTCCCTTAAGCCTTCACGTGAAGTTTCATGGTAAGACCACTCGTTTTCTATTTTTCATGATTTTCGAAACATTTTGCGGTTCAGGATTTTTTAAAATTTTTTCGGAAGGGGTTTTGGCCCCAAACTTGGTAGATGTGATCCTTGTATTTTGTTGGCATGTACAAAAAATTTCAGCTAAAACTCGAAGTGTACAAGATTTTGTGTCCATTTGAAAAAAGTGTCCCCATTTCAGACACTTTAATGGCTACAGGCAGCAAACCTGTAAAATCTCAAATGCTCTTTAAGGGGGTGTGAGTTCTCGAGGTTTGATGAGTGATAGGGGGCCAATATAAGGGCCAAGTACCAGCACGCATCACACATCATGTGCGCACACCCCCCGGCCCTCCCGATCGCCAGAACCCTAATGCCGTCGGTCAGGTTCTCCGACGATGCTCCGACGATGGTCTCCCGACGAAGAAAAATACGGCACCAGCACATGCTCGAGCCCAGCATGTGCTGCCACAACCCTCGGTCGGGTCTGAGCTTAGACTGGGAATGAACTCCGTATGCCTAAGTCAACCAACGAAACGAGCATGCGGGTGCTCAGCCGGCTAGAGGGGTGGGATGCGCAAGTCGGGGATCGACCGGGTCCCCTCTACGTGCTGCCGATCCTGCTGCCGAACCCTCGGTCTGGTCTGATCTTAGACTGGGAATGAACTCCATATGCCTAAGCCAACCGATGAAATGAGCGGGCGGGCGGGCAGGCACTACGTCGACCAAAGAGACAGGGTGGTAGGTGGGTTTACGCACATCTTCATATTTCTACGTGCAAATGCCATTTCTATGGCTTGTAAATTCATACAATGGTCCCTTAATCCTTCACGTGAAGTTTCATGGCAACATGACTCGTTTTCTATTTTTCACGATTTTTGAAACTTTTTACGGTTCGAGATTTTTTAAAATTTTTTCGGAAGGAGTTTTGGCCCAAAACTTGGCCGCAACCCTCGGTTTGGTTTGATCTTAGACTAGGAATGAACTCCGTATGCCTAATCCAACCGACGAAATGAGCGGACGGGAGGGTCGGCGGGCGGGCACTGCACCGACCAGGGAGACGGGATGCGCAAGCCGTGGATCGATAGGGTGGTAGGTGGGTTTAGGCGCATCTTCATATTTCTACCTTCCAATGCCATTTTTCTGGCTTGTAAATTCATACAATGGACCTTTAAGCCTTCACGTGATGTTTCATGGCAAGACGACTCATTTTCTATTTTTCATGATTTTTGAAACTTTTTGTGTTTCGAGATTTTTTAAAATTTTTTCGGAAGGGGTTTTGGCCCCAACCTTGGTAGACGTGATCCTTGTATTTTTGTTGGCATGGACAAAAAAATTCAGCTAAAAACTCGAAGTGTACAAGATTTTGTGACCATTTGAAAAAAGTGTCCCCATTTCAGACACTTTAATGGCTACAGGCAGCAAACCTGTAAAATCTCAAATGCTCTTTAAGGGGGTGTGAGTTCTCAAGGTTTGATGAGTGATAAGGGGCCAATATAAGGGCCAAGTACCAGCACCCATCACACATCATGTGCGCACACCCCCCCCGGCCCCCCCGATCGTCGGAACCCTAATACCGTTGGTCAGGTTCTCCGACGATGCTCCGACGATGGTCTCCCGATGAAGAAAAATGTGGCACCAGCACATGCTCAAGCCCAGCATGTGCTGTCGTAACCCTCGGTCTGGTCCGAGCGTAGACTGGGAATGAACTCCGTATGTCTAAGTTAACCCATGAAACAAGCGTGCAGATGCTCAACCGGCCAGAGGGGCAGGATGCGCAAGTCGGGGATGGGTCGGGTCCCCCTCTGTGTGCTATTGATCCTGCTACCGCAACCCTTTGTCTGGCACGATCTTAGACTGGGAATGAACTCCGTATGCCTAAGCCAACCGACGAAACGAGCGAGCAGGCGGGCGGGCGGGCACTACGCCGGTCGAAGAGACGAGATGCGCAAGCCGTGGATCGATAGGGTGGTAGGTGGGTTTAGGCACATCTTCATATTTCTGCATGCCAATGCCATTTTTATGGCTTGTAAATTCATACAATGGTCCCTTAAGCCTTCACGTAAAGTTTTCTGGCAAGACGACTTGTTTTCTATTTTTCACGATTTTTGAAACTTTTTACGGTTCAGGATTTTTTAACATTTTTTCAGAAGGAGTTTTGGCCCTAAACTTGGTAGACATGATCCTTGTATTTTTGTTAGCATGCACAAAACAATTCAGCTAAAAACTCGAAGTGTACAATATTTTGTGACCATTTGAAAAAAGTGTCCCCATTTCAGACACTTTAATGGCTACTGGCAGCAAACTCGTAAAATATCAAATGCTCTTTAAGGGGGTGTGAGTTCTCGAGGTTTGATAAGGGATAGGGGGCCAATATAAGGGCCAAGTACCAGCACCCATCACACATCATGTGCGCACACCCCCCGGCTCCCCGATCGCCGGAACCCCAATGTCGTCGTTCAAGTTATCCGGTGATGCTCCGACGATGGTGCCCCGATGAAGAAAAATGAGGCACCAGCATATGCCCGAGCCCAGCATGTGCTACCGCAACCCTCGGTCCGGTCCTATCTTAGACTGGGAATGAACTCCGTATGCCTAAGTCAACCGACAAAACGAGCGCGCGGGCGGTCAACCGGCCAGAGGGGAGGGATGCGCAAGACGGGGATCGACCAGGTCCCCCTCTACGTGCTGCCAATCCTGCTGCCGCAACCCTCGGTCCGATCCAATCTTAGACTAGGAATGAACTCCGTATGCCTAAGCCAACCGACGAAACGGGCGGACAGACGGGCGGGCACTATGCCGACCAGAGAGACGGAATGCGCAAGCCGTAGATCGGTAGGGTGGTAGGTGGGTTTAGGCACATCTTCATATTTCTACATGCCAATGCCATTTTTATGGATTGTAAATTCATAAAATGGTCCCTTAAGCCTTCACGTGAAGTTTCATGGCAAGACGACTCGTTCTCTACTTCTCATGATTTTTGAAACTTTTTACGGTTCAGGATTTTTTAAAATTTTTTCGAAAGGAGTTTTGGCCCCAAACTTGGTAGACGTGCTCCTTGCATTTTTTTTGCCACACACAAAAAAATTCAGCTAAAAACTTGAAGTGTACAAGATTTTGTGACCATTTGAAAAAAGTGTCCCCATTTCAGACACTTTAATGGCTACTGGCAGCAAACCTGTAAAATCTCAAATGCTCTTTAAGGGGGTGTGAGTTCTCAACGTTTGATGAGGGATAGGGGGCCAATATACAGGCCAAGTACCAGCACCATCGCACATCATGTGTGCGCACCCCCTCCGGCCCCCCAAACGCCAGAACCATAATGCCGCCGATTAGGTTCTTCGACGATGCTCCGACGATGGTGCCCCGATGAAGAAAAATGCGACACCAGCACATGTCTGAGCCCAGCATGTGCTGCCACAACCCTCGGTTCGGTCCGATCTTAGACTGGGAATGAACTCCGTATGCCTAAGTCAACCCACGAAATGTGCGTGCGGGCGCTCAGCCAGCCAGAGGGGCGAAAAGCGCAAGTCGGGGATCGGTCGGGTCCCCCTCTTCATGCTGCCGCAACCCTCGATCCAGTCTGATCTTAGACTGGGAATGAACTCTGTATGCCTAAGCCAACGAACGAAACGAGCGGGCGGGCTGGCGGGCGGGCGGGCACTACGCCGACTAGAGAGACGGGATGCACAAGCCATGGATCGATAGGGTGGTAGGTGGGTTTAGGCACATCTTCATATTTCTACGTGCCAATGCCATTTTTATGGCCTGTAAATTCGAACAATGGTCCCTTAAGCCTTCACGTGAAGTTTCACGGTAAGAAGACTCATTTTCTATTTTTCACGATTTTTGAAACTTTTTACGATTCGGGATTTTTTAAAATTTTTTCGGAAGGAGTTTTGGCCCCAAACTTGGTAGACGTGATCCTTGTATTTTTTTTGGCATGCATAAAAAAATTCAGCTAAAAACTCGAAGTGTACAAGATTTTGTGACCTTTTGACAAAAATGTCCCAATTTCAGACACTTTAATGGCTACTGGCAGCAAACCTGTAAAATCTCAAATGCTCTTTAAGGGGGTGTGAGTTCTCGAGGTTTGATGAGTGATAGGGGGCCAATATAAGGGCCAAGTACCAGCACCCATCGCACATCATGTGCACACACCCCCCGGCCCCCCGATCGTCGGAACCCCAATGCCGTCGGTCAGGTTCTCCGACGATGCTCTGGCAATGGTGCCCCGAAAAAGAAAAATGTGGCACTAGCACATTCCCGAGCCCAGCATGTGCTGTCGTAACCCTCGGTCTGGTCCGATCTTAGACTGGGAATGAACTTCGTATGCTTAGACTGGGAATGAACTCCATATGCCTAAGTCAACCCAAGAAACGAGTGTGCAGGCGCTCAGCCACCTAGAGGGGTGAGATGCGCAAGCCGGGGATCGATCGGGTCCCTCTCTACGTGCTATCAATCCTACTACTGCAACCCTCGATCCGGTCTAATCTTAGACTGGGAATGAACTCCGTATGCCTAAGCGAACTGACGAAACGAGCAGGTAGGTGGGCCGGCGGGCATTACGCTGGCCAGAGAGACGAGATGTGCAAGCCGTTGATCGATAGGGTGGTAGGTGGGTTTAGGCACATCTTCGTATTTCTACGTGCCAATGCCATTTTTTTGGCTTGTAAATTCATACAATGGTCCCTTAAGCCTTCACGTGAAGTCTCATGGCAAGACGACTCGTTTTCTATTTTTCACAATTTTTGAAACTTTTTACGGTTCGAGATTTTTTAAAATTTTTTCGGAAGTAGTTTTGGCCCCAAACTTGGTAGACGTGATCCTTGTATTTTTGTTGGCATGGACAAAACAATTCAGCTAAAAACTCGAAGTGTACAAGATTTTGTAACCATTTGAAAAAAGTGTCCCCATTTCAGACACTTTAACGTCTACTGGCAGCAAACCTGTAAAATCTCAAATGCTCTTTAAGGCGGTGTGAGTTCTTGAGGTTTGATGAGGGATAGGGGGCCAATATAAGGGCCAACTACCAGCACCCATCGCACATCATGTGCACACACACCCCCCGACCCCCCGATCACCGGAACCCTAATGCCGTCGATCAGGTTTTTCGACGATGCTCCGGTGATGGTGCCCCGACGAAGAAAAATGCGGCACCAACATATGGCCGAGCCCAGCATGTGCTGCCGCAACCCTCGGTCCAATTCGATCTTAGACTGGGAATGAACTTCGTATGCCTAGACTGGGAATGAACTCCGTATGCCTAAGTCAACCCACAAAACAAGCGTGCGGGTGCTCAACCGGCCAGAGGGGTGGGATGCGCAAGCCGAGGATTGGCCGGGTCCCCCTCTACGTGCAGCCGATCCTACTGCCGTAACTCTCAGTCTGGTCTGATCTTAGATTGGGAATGAACTCCGTATGCCTAAGCCAACCGACGAAATGAGTGGGCGGGCGGGCACTACGCCGACCAGAGAGACAGGATGCGCAAGCCGTGGATCGATGGGGTGGTAGGTGGGTTTAGGTGCATCTTCATATTTCTGCATGCCAATGCCATTTTTATGGCTTGTAAATTCATACAATGGCCCCTTAAGCCTTCACGTGAAGTTTCATGGCAAGACGACTCGTTTTCTATTTTTCACAATTTACGAAACTTTTTACGGTTCAAGATTTTTTAAAATTTTTTCGGAAGGAGCTTTGGTCCCAAACTTGGTAGACGTGATCCTTTAATTTTTGTTGGCATGCACAAAAAAATTCAGCTAAAGACTTGAAGGGTACAAGATTTAGTGACCATTTGAAAAAAGTTTCCCCATTTCAGACACTTTAATGGCTATTGGCACCAAACTTGTAAATCTCAAATGCTCTTTAAGGGGGCCAATATAAGGGCTAAGTACCAGCACCCATCGCACATCATGTACGCATACCCCCACCTGACCCCTCGATCGTCGGACCCTGATGCCATTGGTCAAGTTCTCCAATGATGCTCCGACGATGGTGCCCCGATGAAGAAAAATGCGGCACCAACACATGTCCGAGCCCAGCATGTGCTGCAGCAACCCTCGGTCCAATATGATCTTAGATTGGGAATGAACTCTGTATGCTTAGACTGGGAATGAACTCCATATGCGTAAGTCAACACACGAAACGAGCGTGCGGGTGCTCAGCCAGCCAGAGGGGCAGGATCCGCAAGCTGGGGATCGGTCGGGTCCCCCTCTGCTTGCTGTTGATCTTGCTGTCGCAACCCTCGGTCCAGTCTGATCTTAGACTGGGAATGAACTTCGGATGCCTAAGCCAACCGACGAAATGAGTGGGCGGGCGGGCGGGCGGGGACTACGTCGGCCAGGGAGACGGGATGCACAAACTGTGGATCGATAGGGTGGTAGTTGGGTTTATGTACAACTTCATATTTTTACGTGCCAATGCCATTTTTATGGCTTGTAAATTCATACAATGGTCCTTCAAGCCTTCATGTGAAGTTTCATGGCAAGACCACTAGTTTTCTATTTTTCACGATTTTCGAAACTTTTTACGGTTCGAGATTTTTTAAAATTTTTTTGAATGGAGTTTTGGCCCCAAACTTCGTAGACATGATCCTTGTATTTTTTTTGGTATGCACAAAAAAAGTTAGCTAAAAACCCGAAGGGTACAAGATTTTGTGACCATTTGAAAAAAATGTCCCCATTTCAGACACTTTAATGGCTACTGGCTGCAAACTTGTAAAATCTAAAATGCTCTTTAAGGGGTGTGAGTTCTCGAGGTTTGATGAGGGATAGGGGGCCAATATAAGGGCCAAGTACCAGCACCCATCGCACATCATGTGCGCACACACCCCCCGGCCCCTCTGATCGTCGGAACCCCAATGCCGCCAGTCAGGTTCTCCAGGGGTTGCTCCGGCGATGGTGCCCCAGAGAAGAAAAATACGGCACCAACATATGCCCGAGCAAAGCATGTGCTGCCGCAACCCTCGGTCCAGTTCGATCTTAGACTGGGAATGAACTCCGTATGCTTAGACTGGGAATGAACTCCGTATGCCTAAGTCAACCCACGAAACGAGCGTGCGGGTGCTCAGCCGGCCAGAGGGGCGGGATGCGCAAGCTGGGGATCGGTCGGGTCCCCATCTATGTGCTGTCGATCCTGCTGGTGCAACCCTCGGTCCGGTCTGATCTTAGACTAGGAATGAACTCCGTATGCCCAAACCAACCGACGAAATGAGCGGGCGGGCGGGCACTACACCGGCCAGAGAGACAGGATGTGCAAATCGTGGATCGATAGGGTGGTAGGTGCGTTTAGGCACATCTTCATATTTTTGTGTGCCAATGCCATTTTTATGGCTTGTAAATTCATACAATGGTCCCTTAAGCCTTCACGTGAATTTTCATGGCAAGATGACTCATTTTCTATTTTTCATGATTTTTGAAACTTTTTACGGTTCAAGATTTTTTAAAACTTTTTCGGAAGGAGTTTTGGCCCCAAACTTAGTAGATGTGATCCTTGTATTTTTTTTGGCATGCACAAAAATATTCAGCTAAAAACTCGAAGTGTACAAGATTTTGTGACCATTTGAAAAAAATGTCCCCATTTCAGACACTTTAATGGCTGCTGGCAGCAAACCTGTAAAATCTCAAATGCTCTTTAACGGGGTGTAAGTTCTCGAGGTTTGATGAGGGATAGGGGGCCAATATAAGGGCCAAGTACCAGCACCCATCACACATCATGCGCGCGCACCCCCCGGCCCCCCCGATCGCTGGAACCCCAATGCCACCAGTTAGGTTCTCCGGCGATGATCCGGCGATGGTGCCCTGATGAAGAAAAATACGGCACCAGCGCATGCCCGAGCCCAGCATGTGCTGCCACAACCCTCGATCCGGTCCGATCGTAGACTGGGAATGAACATCGTATGCTTAGACTGGGAATGAGCTCCGTATGTCTAAGTCAACCCACGAAACGAGCGTGCGGGTGCTCAGCCGACTAGAGGGGTGGGATGCGCAAGCCGGGGTTCAACCGGGTCCCCCTCTACGCGCTGCCGATCCTGCTGCCACAACCCTCGGTCTGGTCTGATCTTAGATTGGGAATCAACTCCGTAAGCCTAAGCCAACCGACGAAACGAGCGGGCGGGTACTACGCCGACCAAAGAGACAGGATGCGCAAGCCGTGAATCGATAGGGTGGTAGGTGGGTTTAGGCACATCTTCATATTTCTACGTGCCAATGCCATTTTTATGGCTTGTAAATTCATACAATGGTCCCTCAAGCCTTCATGTGAAGTTTCATGGCAAGACCACTCGTTTTCTATTTTTCACGATTTTCAAAACTTTTTACGGTTCGAGATTTGTTAAAATTTTTTTGGATGGAGTTTGGGCAACAAACTTGGTGATGTGACCCTTGTATTTTTGTTGGCATGCACAAAAAAATTCATCTAAAAATTCAAAGTGTACAAGATTTTGTGACCATTTGAAAAAAGTGTCCCCATTTCAGACACTTTAATGGGTACTGGCAGCAAACCTGTAAAATCTCAAATACTCTTGAAGGGGGTGTGAGTTCTTGAGGTTTGATGAGGGATAGGGGGCCAATATAAGGGCCAAGTACCAGCGCCCATCACACATCACGTGCGCACACCCCCCAGCCCCCCCGATCGCTGGAACCCCAATGCCACCGGTTAGGTTCTCCGGCAATGATCCGGTGATGGTGCCCTGATGAAGAAAAATACGGCACCAGAACATGCCCGTGCCCAGCATGTGCTGCCACAACCCTCGATCCGGTCTGATCTTAGACTGGGAATGAACTCCGTATGCTTAGACTGGGAATGAACTTCGTATGCCTAAGTCAACCCACGAAACGAGTGTGCGGATGCTCAGCCAACTAGAGGGGTGGGATGCGTAAGCCAGGGATCGACCGGGTTCCCCTCTACGTGCTGCCGATCCTGCTGCCACAACCCTCAGTCCGATCCAATCTTAGACTGGGAATCAACTCCATAAGCCTAAGCCAACCGACGAAACAAGCGGGCGGGCACTACGCCGACCAAAGAGACAGGATGCGCAAGCCGTGAATTGATAGGGTGGTAGGTGGGTTTAGGTACATCTTCATATTTCTACGTGCCAATGCCATTTTTATGGCTTGTAAATTCATACAATGGTCCCTCAAGCCTTCATGTGAAGTTTCATGGCAAGACCACTCGTTTTCTATTTTTCACGATTTTTGAAACTTTTTACGGTTCGAGATTTTTAAAAATTTTTTTGGATGGAGTTTTGGCAACAAACTTGGTGACGTTACCCTTGTATTTTTGTTGGCATGCACAAAAAAATTCAGCTAAAAACTCAAAGTGTACAAGATTTTGTGATCATTTGAAAAAAGTGTCCCCATTTCAGACACTTTAATGGCTATTGGCAGCAAACCTGTAAAATCTCAAATGCTCTTGAAGGGGGTGTGAGTTCTTGAGGTTTAATGAGGGATAGCGGGCCAATATAAGGGCAAGTACCAACACCCATCACACATCATGTGCGCACACCCCCCCGGCCCCCCCGATCGCTGGAACCCCAAGGCCACCAGTTAGGTTCTCCAGCGATGATCCGGTGATGGTGCCCTGATGAAGAAAAATACGGCACCAGCACATGCTCGAGCCCAGCATGTGCTACCACAACCCTTGATCTGATCCGATCTTAGACTGGGAATGAACTCCGTACGCCTAAGTCAACACACGAAACGAGCGTGCGGGTGCTCAGCCGACCAGAGAGGCGAGATCCGTAAGCCGGGGATCGGCCGGGTCCCCCTCTGCTTGCTGTCGTAACCCTCGGTCCAGTTTGATCTTAGACTGGGAATTAACTTCGTATGCCTAAGCCAACCGACGAAACGAGCGGACGGGCAGGTGGGCGGGCGGGGACTACGCCGGCCAGAGAGACGGGATTCGTAAACCGTGGATCGATAGGGTGGTAGGTGCGTTTAGGCACAACCTCATATTTTTACGTGCCAATGCCATTTTTATGGCTTGTAAATTCATACAATGGTCCTTCAAGCCTTCATGTGAAGTTTCATGGCAAGACCACTCGTTTTCTATTTTTCACGATTTTTGAAACTTTTTACGGTTCGAGATTTTTTAAAATTTTTTTGAATGGAGTTTTGGCCCCAAACTTGGTAGATGTGATCCTTGTATTTTTTTTGGCATGCAAAAAAAAGTCAGCTAAAAACTCGAAGGGTACAAGATTTTGTGACCATTTGAAAAAAATGTCTCCATTTCAGACACTTTACTGGCTACTGGCAGCAAACTTGTAAAATCTCAAATGCTTTTTAAGGGGTGTGAGTTCTCGAGGTTTGATGAGGGATAGGGGGCCAATATAAGGGCCAGGTACTAGCACCCATCGTACATCATGTGCGCACACACCCCCCGGCCCCCTCGATCACCAGAACCCCAATGCCGCCGGTCAGGTTCTTTTGCGATGCTCCGACGATGGTGCCCCGGAGAAGAAAAATGTGACACCAACATATTCCCGAGCCCTGCATGTGCTGCTGTAACCCTCGGTTCAGTTCGATCTTAGACTGGGAATGAACTCCGTATGCTTAGACTGGGAATGAACTCCGTATGCCTAAGTCAACCCACGAAACGAGCGTGCGGGTGCTCAGTCGGCCAGAGGGGCGGGATTCGCAAGCCGAGGATTGGTTGGGTCCCCCTCTGCGTGCTGATGATCCTGCTGCTGCAACCCTCAGTTTGGTCTGTTCATAGACTGGGAATGAACTCCGTAAGCCTAAGCCAACCGACGAAACAAGTGGGCGAGCAGGCGGGCGGGCACTATGTCGGTCAGAGAGACGGGATGCGCAAGCCGTGAATCGATAGGGTGGTTGGTGGGTTTAGGCATTTCTTCATATTTTTACGTGCCAATGCCATTTTTATGGTTTCTAAATTCATACAATGGTCCCTCAAGCCTTCATGTGAAGTTTCATGGCAAGACCACTCGTTTTCTATTTTTCATGATTTTCGAAACATTTTGCGGTTCAAGATTTTTTTAAATTTTTTCAGGAGTTTTATCCGCAAACTTGGCAGACGTGATCCTTGTATTTTTGTTGGCATGCACAAAAAAATTCAGCTAGAAACTCGAAGTGTACAAGATTTTGTGACCATTTGAAAAAAGTGTCCCTATTTCAGACACTTTAATGGCTACTGGCAGCAAACCTGTAAAACCTCATATGCTCTTTAAAGGGGTGTGAGTTCTCGAGGTTTTATAAGGGATAGGGGGCCAATATAAGGGCCAAATACCAGCACCCATCGCACATCATGTGTTCACACCCCCCCGACCCCCCCGATCATCGGAACCCCAATACCGTCGGTCAGGTTATCCGGCGATATTCCGGCGATGGTGCCCCGGTGAAGAAAAATGTGGCACCAACACATGCTCGAGCCCAGCAAGTGCTGTCGTAACCCTTGGTCCGGTCCGATCTTAGACTGGGAATGAACTTTGGATGCTTAGACTGGGAATGAACTTTGGATGCTTAGACTGGGAATGAAGTCCGTATGCCTAAGTCATCCACGAAACGAGCGTGTGGGTGCCGAGTCGGCCAGAGGGGCTGGATGCGCAAGCCGAGGATCGGTCGGGTCCCCCTCTGCGTGCTGATGATCCTGCTGCCGCAACCCTCAGTTCGGTCTGTTCATAGACTGGGAATGAACTCCGTATGCCTAAGCCAACCGACGAAATGAGCGGGCGAGCGGGTGGGCGGGCACTGCGCCGGCCAGAGAGACGGGATGCGCAACTGTGGATCGATAGGGTGGTAGGTGGGTTTAGGCTCATCTTTATATTTCTGCATGCCAATGCCATTTTTATGGCTTGTAAATTCATACAATGGTCCCTTACGCCTTCACGTGAAGTTTCATGGCAAGACGGCTCGTTTTCTATTTTTCATGATTTTTAAAACTTTTTGAGGTTCGGGATTTTTTAAAATTTTTTCGGAAGGAGTTTTGGCCCCAAACTTGGTAGAAGTGATCCTTGTATTTTTTTTGGCATGCACAAAAAAATTCAGCTAAAAACTCAAAGTGTACAAGATTTTGTGACCATTTGAAAAAAGTGTCCCATTTCAAACACTTTAATGGCTACTGGCAGCAAACCTGTAAAATCTCAAATGCTCTTTAAGGGGGAGTGAGTTCTCGAGGTTTGATGAGGGATAGGGGGCCAATATAAAGGCCAAGTACCAGTACCCATCGCACATCATGTGTGCACACCCCCCCGGTCCCCCCGATCGCCGGAACCCTAATGCCGCCGGTCAGGTTCTCCGGCGATGCTCCGACGATGGTGCCCCGACGAAGAAAAATATGGCACCAACACATGCCTGAGCCTAGCATGTGCTTCTGTAACCATCGGTCTGGTCCGATCATAGTGTGAGAATGAACTCCGTATGCTTAGACTCGGAATTAACTCCATATGCCAAAGTCAACCCATGAAACGAGCGTGCGGGTGCTCAGCCAGCCAGAGGGGTGTGATGCGCAAGCCGGGGATAGGTCGGGTCCCCCTCTGTGTGCTACCGATCCTACTGTCGCAACCCTCGGTTCGGTCCGATCTTAGACTGGGAATGAACTCCATATGCCTAAGCCAACCGATGAAACGAGCGTGCGGGCGGGCGGGCACTATGCCGGCCAAAAAGACGGGATGCGCAAGCCGTGGATCGATAGGGTGGTAGGTAGGATTAGGAATATCTTCATATTTTTTCATGCCAATGCCATTTTTATGGCTTCTAAATTCATACAAAGGTCCCTTAAGCCTTCACGTGAAGTTTCATGGCAAGACGACTCGTTTTCTATTTTTCATGATTTTTGAAACTTTTTACGGTTTGAGATTTTTTAAAATTTTTTTGGATGGAGTTTTGGCAACAAACTTGGTGACGTGACCCTTATATTTTTGTTGGCATGCACAATAAAATTCAGCTAAAAACTCAAAGTGTACAAGATTTTGTGACCATTTGAAAAAAGTGTCCCCATTTCAGACACTTTAATGGCTACTGGCAGCAAACCTGTAAAATCTCAAATGCTCTTGAAGGGGGTGTGAGTTCTCGAGGTTTGATGAGGGATAGGGGGCCAATATAAGGGCCAAGTACCAGCACACATTGCACATCATGTGCGCACAGCCCCCCCAGCCCCCCCGATCGGCGGAACCCCAATGCCGCCGGTCAGGTTCTCCGACGATGCTCTTGCGATGGTGCCCCGGAGAAGAAAAATGCGGCTCCAACACATGCTCGAGCCCAGCATGTGTTGCCGTAACCCTCATTCCGATCTGATCTTAGACTGGGAATGAACTCCGTATGCCTAAGTCAACCCACGAAACGAGCGTGCAGGTGCTCAGCCGGCCAGAGGGACAAGATGCGCAAGTCGGGGATCGGCTGGGTCCCCCTCTACGTGTTGTTGATCCTGCTGCCACAACCTTCGGCTCGATTTGATATTAGACTGGGAATGAACTCCGTATGCATAAACCAACCAATGAAACGAGCGGGCGGGCGGACGGGTGGTCACTACGCCGGCAAGAGAGACGGGATGCGCAAGTCGTGGATCGATAGGGTGGTAGGTGGGTTTAGGCACATCTTCATATTTCTACGTGCCAATGCCATTTTTATGGCTTGTAAATTCATACAATGGTCCTTTAAGCCTTCATGTGAAGTTTCATGGCAAGACGACTCGTTTTCTATTTTACATGATTTTTGAAACTTTTTACGGTTCGAGATTTTTTAAAATTTTTTCAGGAGTTTTATCCCCAAACTTGGTAGACGTGATCCTTGCATTTTTTTTGGCATGCACAAAAAATTTCAGCTAAAACTCAAAGTGTACAAGATTTTGTGACCATTTGAAAAAAGTGTCCCCATTTCAGACACTTTAATGGCTACTGGCAGCAACCTGGAAAATCTCAAATGCTCTTTAAGGGGGTGTGAGTTGTGGAGGTTTGATGAGGGATAGGGGGCCAATATAAGGGCCAAGTACCAGCACCCATCTCACATCATGTGCGCACACCCCCCCAGCCCCCTAATCACCGAAACCCCAATGTCACGGTCAGGTTCTCCGACGATGGTGCCCGGTTGAAGAAAAATGTAGCACCAACACATTCCAGAGCCTAGCATGTGCTACCACAACCCTCAGTATGGTTTGATCTTAGACTGGGAATGAACTCCGTATGCTTAGACTGGGAATGAACTCTGTATGCCTAAGTCAACCCATGAAACGAGCGTGCGGGCGCTCAGTCGGCCAGAGCAGCGGGATGCGTAAGCCGGGGATCGGCCGGGTCCCCCTCTGCGTGCTGCCGATCCTGTCGTCGCAACCCTTGGTCTGATCTGATCTTAGACTGGGAATGAACTCCATATGCCTAAGCCAACTGACGAAATGAGTGGGTGGGCGGGTGGGCGGGCACTACGTCAGCCAAAGAGACGGGATGCGCAAGCCGTGGATCGATAGGGTGGTAGGTGGGCTTAGGCACATCTTCATATTTCTGCATGCCCATGCCATTTTTATGGCTTTTAAATTTATAAAATGCTCCCTTAAGCCTTCATGTGAAGTTTCATGGCAAGACGACTCGTTTTCTATTTTTCGTGATTTTTAAACTTTTTGCGGTTCAAGATTTTTTAAATTTTCTCCGAAGGAGTTTAGCCCCAAACTTGGTAGACGTGATCCTTGTATTTTTGTTGGCATGCACAAAAAAATTCAGCTAAAAACTCGAAGTGTACAAGATTTTGTGACCATTTGAAAAAAGTGTCCCCATTTCAGACACTTTAGTGGCTACTGGCAGCAAACCTGTAAAATCTCAAATGCTCTTTAAGGGGGTGTGAGTTTTTGAGGTTTGATGAGGGATAGGGGGCCAATATAAGGGCCAAGTACCAGCACCCATCGCACATCATGTGCGCACACCCCCGGCCCCCCGATCGCCGGAACCCCAATGTCGTCGGTCAGGTTCTCCGGCGATGCTCCGACGATGGTGCCCCGACAAAGAAAAATGCGGCACCAACACACGCCCGAGCCCAGCATGTGCTGCCGCAACCCTCGGTCCGGTCCGATCTTAGTGTGGGAATGAACTCCGTATGCTTAGACTGGGAATTAACTCCGTATGCCTAAGTCAAGCCACGGAACGAGCGTACGGGTGCTCAGGCAGCCAGAGAGGCGAGATGCGCAAGCTGGGGATCGATCGGGTCCCCCTCTGTGTACTGCCGATCCTACTGCTGCAACCCTCGATCCTGTCCGATCTTAGACTGGGAATGAACTCCGTATGCCTAAGCCAACCGACGAAACGAGCAGGTGGGCGGGCGGGCACTATGTCGGCCAAAGAGACGGGATGTGCAAGCCATGGATCGATAGGGTGGTAGGTAGGTTTAGGCATATCTACATATTTCTGTGTGCCAATGCCATTTTTATGGCTTGTAAATTTATACAATGGTCCCTTAAGCCTTCACGTGAAGTTTCATGGCAAGATGACTCGTTTTCTAATTTTCATGATTTCGAAACTTTTTACAGTTCGAGATTTTTTAAAATTTTTTCGGATGGTGTTTTGGCAACAAACTTTGTAGTCGTGATCCTCATACTTTTGTTGGCATGCACAAAAAAATTCAGCTAAAAACTCGAAGTGTAAAAGATTTTGTGACCATTTGAAAAAAGTGTCCCCATTTCAGATACTTTAATGGCTACTGGCAGCAAACTTGTAAAATCTCAAATGCTGTTGAAGGGGGTGTGAGTTCTTGAGGTTTGATGAGGGATAGGGGGCCAATATAAGGTCCAAGTACAGCACGCATCGCACATCATGTGCGCACAGCCCGCCCAGCCCCACCGATCGTCGATACCCCAATGCCATCGGTCAGGTTCTCCGACGATGCTCCGGCGATGGTGCCCCGACGAAGAAAAATGCGGCACCAACACATGCTCGAGCCCAGCATGTGCTGCCGCAACCCTCGGACCGGTCCGATCTTAGACTGGGAATGAACTCCGTATGCCTAATTCAACCCACAAAACGAGCGTACGGGTGCTCAGCCGGCCAGAGGGGCAAGATGCGCAAGCCGGGGATCGGCTGGGTCCCCACCTATGGGCTGCCGATTTGATTTTATACTGGGAATGAACTCCGTATGCCCAAACCAACCGATGAAACGAGCGGGCGGGCGGGCGGGCGAGCACTACGCCGACGAGAGAGACCGGATGCGCAAGCCGTGGATCGATAGGGTGGTAGGTGTGTTTAGGCACATCTTCATATTTCTGCATGCCAATGCCATTTTTATGGCTTGTAAATTCATACAATGGTCCCTTAAGCCTTCACGTGAAGTTTCATAGCAAGACGACTCGTTTTCTATATTTCATGATTTTGAAAACTTTTTGCGGTTCGGAATTTTTTAAAATTTTTTTGGAAGGAGTTTTGGCCCCAAACTTGGTGGATGTGATCGATGTAATTTTTTTGGTATGCATAAAAAAATTCAACTAAAAACTCTAAGTGTACAAGATTTTGTGAACATTTGAAAAAAGGGTCCCCATTTCAGACACTTTAATAGCTACTGGCAGCAAACCTGTAAAATCTCAAATGCTTTTTAAGGGGGTGTGAGTTCTCGAGATTTGATGAGGGATAGGGGGCCAATATAAGGGCCATGTACGAGCACCCATCGTACCTCATGTGCGCACACCCCCCCAACACCCCCGATCACCGGAACCCCAATGCCGCCGGTCAGGTTCCCCGACGATGCTCCGATGATGGTGCCCTGACGAAGAAAAATGCGGCACCAACACATGCCCGAGCCTAGCATGTGGTGCCGCAACCCTCAGTCCGATCCGATCTTAGAATGGGAATGAACTCGGTATGCTTAGACTGGGAATGAACTCCGTATGCCTAAGTCAACCCATGAAACAAGCGTGCGGGCGCTCAGCAGGCCAGAGGGGCGGGATGCGCAAGCCTGGGATCAGCTGGGTCCCCCTCTGCGTGCTGCCGATCCTGCTACCATAACCCTCGGTCTAGTCTGACCTTAGACTGGGAATGAACTCCGTATGCCTAAGCCAACCGACGAAACGAGCGGACGGGCGGGCAGGCGGGCACTACGCTAGCCCGAGAGATGGGATGCGCAAGCCGTGGATCGATAGGGTGGTAGGTGGGTTTAGGCACATCTTCATATTTTTGCATGCCAATGCCATTTTTATGGCTTGTAAATTCATACAATGGTCCCTTAAGCCTTCACGTGAAGTTTCATGGCAAGACGACTCGTTTTCTATTTTTCGTGATTTTTGTAACTTTTTTCGGTTTGGGATTTTTTTAAATTTTTTCGGAAGGAGTTTTCACCCCAAACTTGGTAGACGTGATCCTTGTATTTTTTTTGGCATGCACAAAAAAATTCAGCTAAAAACTCGAAGTGTACACGATTTTGTGACCATTTGAAAAAAGTGTCCCTATTTCAGACACTTTAATGGCTACTGGCAGCAAACCTGTAAAATCTCAAATGCTCTTTAAGGGGGTGTGAGTTCTCGAGGTTTGATGAGGAACAGGGGGCCAATATAAGGGCCAAGTACCAGCACCCATCGCACATCATGTGCGCGCACCCCCCGGCCCCTCGATCACCGGAACCCTAATGCCGTCGGTCAGGTTCTCCAGCGATGCTCCGGCGATGGTGCCCCGATGAAGAAAAATGTGACACCACACATGCCCCAACCCAGCATGTGCTGCCGCAACCCTCGGTCTGGTCCGATCTTAGACTGGGAATGAACTCCGTACGCCTAAGTGAACCCACGAAACGACCGTGCGGGCGCTCAGTCGGCCAGAGGGGCGGGATGCGCAAGCCAGGGATCGGCAGGGTGCCCCTCTACGTACTGCTGATCCTGCTACTGCAACCCTCAGTCTGGTACGATCTTAGACTGGGAATGAACTCCGTATGCCTAAGCCAACCGACGAAACGAAGGGGCGGGCACTACGCCAGCTAGAGAGACGGGATGCGCAAGTCGTGGATCGATAGGGTGGTAAGTGGGTTTAGGCACATCTTCATATTTCTTAATGCCAATGCCACTTTTATGGCTTGTAAATTCATACAATGGTCCCTTAAGCCTTCACGTGAAGTTTCATAGCAAGACGACTCATTTTCTATATTTTATGATTTTGAAAACTTTTTACGGTTCGGAATTTTTAAAAATTTTTTTGGATGGAGTTTTGGCCCCAAACCTGGTAGATGTGATCCTTGTATTTTTGTTGGTATGCACAAAAAAATTCAACTAAAAACTCGAAGTGTACAAGATTTTGTGACCATTTGAAAAAAGGGTCCCCATTTCAGACACTTTAATGGCTACTGGCAGCAAACCTGTAAAATCTCAAATGCTTTTTAAGGGGTGTGAGTTCTCGAGCTTTGATGAGGGATAGGGGGCCAATATAAGTGCCAAGTACCAGCACCCATCGCACATCATGTGCGTACACCCCCCAGCACCCCGATCACCGGAACCCCAATGCCGCCGGTTAGGTTCCCCGACGATGCTCCGGCGATGGTGCCCCGACGAAGAAAAATGCGGCACCAACACATGCCCGAGCCCAGCATGTGGTGCCGCAACCCTCGATCCGGTCCGATCTTAGACTGGGAATGAACTCAGTATGCTTACACTGGGAATAAACTTCGTATGCCTAAGTCAACAACCAAAACGAGCGTACGGGCGTTCAGCCGGCCAGAGGGGCGGGATGCGCAAGCTTGGGATCGGTTGGGTCCCCCTCTACGTGCTGCCGATCCTGCTACCGCAACCCTCAATCCAGTTTGACCTTAGGCTGGGAATGAACTCCGTATGCCTAAGCCAACCGACGAAACAAGCGGACGGGCGGGCGGGCGGGCACGCACTACGCTAGCCCGAGAGACGGGATGCGCAAGCCGTGGATCGATAGGGTGGTAGGTGGGTTTAGGCACATCTTCATATTTCTGCATGCCAATGCCAGTTTTATGGCTTGTAAATTCATACAATGGTCCCTTAAGCCTTCACGTGAAGTTTCATGGCAAGACGACTCATTTTCTATTTTTCATGATTTTTGAAACTTTTTGCGGTTTGGGATTTTTTAAAATTTTTTCAGAAGGATTTTTCACCCCAAACTTGGTAGACGTGATCCTTGTATTTTTGTTGGCATGCACAAAAAAATTCAGCTAAAAACTCGAAGTGTACAAGATTTTGTGACCATTTGAAAAAAGTGTCCCCATTTCAGACACTTTAATGGCTACTGGCAGCAAACCTGTAAAATCTCAAATGCTCTTTAAGGGGGTGTGAGTTCTCAAGGTTTGATGAGGGATAGGGGGCCAATATAAGGGCCAAGTACCAGCACCCATCGCACATCATGTGCGCACACCCACCCGGCCCCCCGATCGTCGGAACCCCAATGCCGCCGGTCAGGTTCTTCGACGATGCTCCGACGATGGTGCCCCGACGAAGAAAAATGTGGCACCAACACATGCCTGAGCCCAGCATGTGCTGCCGTAACCCTCGGTCTGGTCTGATCTTAGCCTGGGAATGAACTCCGTATGCTTACACTGGGAATGAACTCTGTATGCCTAAGTCAACCCATGAAACGAGTGTGCGGGTGCTCAGTCGGCCAAAGGGGTGGGATGCGCAAGACGGGATCGATCGAGTCCCCCTCTGCGTGCTGCTGATCCAGCTGCTACAACCTCGGTCTGGTCTGATCTTAGACTGGGAATGAACTCCGTATGCCTAAGCCAACCGATGAAACGAGCAGGCGGGCGGGCACTACGCCGGCCAGAGAGACGGGATGCGCAAGCCGTGGATCGATAGGGTGGTAGGTGGGTTTAGGTACATCTTCATATTTCTACATGCCAATGCCATTTTTATGGATTGTAAATTCATACAATGGTCCCTTAAGCCTTCACGTGAAGTTTCATGGCAAGACGACTCGTTTTCTATTTTTAACGATTTTTGAAACTTTTTGCGGTTCAGGATTTTTTAAATTTTTTCAAAAGGAGTTTTGGCCCCAAACTTGGTAGACGTGATCCTTGTGTTTTTGTTGGCATGCAGAAAAAAATTCAGCTAAAAACTCAAAGTGTACAAGATTTTGTTACCATTTGAAAAAAGTGTCCCCAATTTAGACACTTTAATGGCTACTGGCAGCAAACCTATAAAATCTCAATTGCTCTTTAAGGGGGTGTGAGTTCTTGAGGTTTGATGAGTGATAGGGGGCCAATATAAAGGCCAAGTACCAGCACCCATCGCACATCATGTGCGCACAGCCCCCCCGGCCCCCCCGATTGCCGAAACCCCAACGTCGTCGGTCAGGTTCTCCGACGATGCTCCAACGATGGTGCCCCGACGAAAAAAAATGCAGCACCAGCGCATGCCTGAGCCCAACATGTGCTGCCGCAACCCTTGGTCCGGTTCGATCTTAGACTTTGAATGAACTCCATATGCTTAGACTAGGAATGAACTCCGTATGCCTAAGTCAACCCACGAAACGTACGTACGGGTGCTCAACCGACTAGAGGGGCGAGATGCGCAAGTCGGGGATCGGCCGGGTCCCTCCCTGTGTGCTACCAATCCTACTGCTGCAACCCTCGGTCTGGTTCGATCTTAGACTGGGAATGAACTCCGTATGCCTATGCCAACAGACGAAACGAGTGGGCGGGCACTACGTTGGCCAGAGAGATGGGATGCGTAAGCTGGGGATTGGTTGGGTCCCCCTCTGCATGCTACCGATCCTGCTGCCACAACCCTCGATCCGATCGGATCTTAGGCGGGGAATGAACTCCGTATCCCTAAGCCAACCGACGAAACGAGCGGGCGGGCGAGCATTACGTCGACCAGAAAGACGGGATGCGCAAAGCCGTGGATCGATAGGGTGGTAGGTGGGTTTAGGCACATCTTCATATTTCTGTGTGTCAATGCCATTTTTATGGCTTGTAAATTCATACAATGGTCCCTTAAGCCTTCACGTGAAGTTTCATGGCAAGACGACTCGTTTTCTATTTTTCACGATTTTCAAAAATTTTTACGGTTTGAGATTTTTTAAAATTTTTTTGGAAGGAGTTTAGGCCCCAAACTTAGAAGACGTGATCCTTTTATTTTTGTTGGCATGCACAAAAAAATTCAGCTAAAAACTCTAAGTGTACAAGATTTTGTGATCATTTGAAAAAAGTGTCCCCATTTCAAACACTTTAATGGCTACTGGCAGCAAACTTGTAAAATCCCAAATGCTCTTTAAGGGGGTGTGAGTTCTCGAGGTTTGATGAGGGATAGGGGGCCAATATAAGGGCCAAGTACCAGCACCCATCGCACATCATGTGCGCACACCCCCTCGGCCCCCTGATCGCTGGAACCCCAACAGCGCCGTTCAGGTTCTCCGACGATGGTGCCCCGACGAAGAAAAATACGGCACCAACACATGCTCGAGCCCAGCAGGTGCTGCCGTAACCCTCGGTCCGGTCCGATGTTAGAGTGTGAATGAACTCTGCATGCCTAAGTGAACCCATGAAATGACCGTGCGGGCTCTCAGCCGGCCAGAGGGGCGGGATGCGCAAGCCGGGGATCGACCGGGTCCCCCTCTACGTGCTGCCGATCCTGTTGCCGTAACCCTCGATCCAGTCTGATCTTAGACTGGGAATGAACTCCGTATGCTTAAGTCAACCCATGAAGCGAGCGTACGGGTGCTCAGCCGGCCAGAGGGGCGGGATGCGCAAGTCGGGGATCGATCGGGTCCCCCCTACGTGCTACCGATCTTGCTGCTGCAACCCTCAGTCTGGTCTGATCTTAGACTGGGAATGAACTCTGTATGCCTACGCCAACAGACGAAACGAGTGGGCGGGCACTACGTTGGCCAGAGAGATGGGATGCGCAAGCCGTGGATCGATAGGGTGGTAGGTGGGTTTAGGCACATCTTCATATTTCGACGTGCCAATGCCAGTTTTATGGCTTGTAAATTCATACAATGGTCTCTTAAGCCTTCACGTGAAGTTTCATGGCGAGACGACTCGTTTTATATTTTTCACAATTTTTGAAACTTTTTACGGTTCGGGATTTTTTAAAATTTTTTCGGAAGGGGTATTGGCCCCAAACTTGGTAGACGTGATCCTTGTATTTTTGTTGGCATGCACAAAAAATTCAGCTAAAAAATTGAAGTGTATAAGTTTTTGTGACCATTTGAAAAAAGTGTCCCTATTCCAGACACTTTAATGGCTACTGGCAGCAAACCTGTAAAATCTCAAATGCACTTTAAGGGGGTGTGAGTTCTTGAGGTTTGATGAAGGATAGGGGTCCAATATAAGGGCCAAGTACCAGCACCCATCGCATATCATGTGCGTACACCCCCCGGCCCCCTCGCTCGTTGGAACCCCAATGCCGCCAATCAGGTTCTCCGACGATGCTCCGATGATGGTGCCCCGATGAAGAAAAATACGACACCAACACATGCCCAAGCCCAGCATGTGCTGCCGCAACCCTCGGTCCGATTCGATCTTAGACTGGGAATGAACTCCGTATGCCTAAGTCAACCCACGAAAGGAGCGTGCGGGCGCTCAGCCGGCCAGAGGGCAGGATGCGCAAGCGGGGGATCGATCGGGTCCCCCTCTACGTGCTGTTGATCCTGTTGCCACAACCCTCGGTCCGGTTTGATCTTAGACTGGGAATGAACTCTGTATGCCAAAGCCAACCGATAAAATGAGCGGGCGGACGGGCGGGCACTACGTCGGCCAGAGAGATGGGATGTGTAAGCCGTGGATCTATAGGGTGATAGGTGGGTTTAGGCACATCTTCATATTTCTGCATGTCAATGCCATTTTTATGGCTTGTAAATTCATATAATGGTCCCTTAAGCCTTCATGTGAAGTTTCATGGCAAGACGACTCATTTTCTATTTTTCATGATTTTTGAAACTTTTTGCGGTTAAGGATTTTTTAAAATTTTTTCGGAAGGAGTTTTGACCCCAAACTTGGTAGACATGATCCTTGTATTTTTGTTGGCATGCACAAAAAAAGTCAGCTAAAAACTCGAACTGTACAAGATTTTGTGACCATTTGAAAAAAGTGTCCCCATTTCAAACACTTTAATGGCTACTGGCAGCAAACTTGTAAAATCTCAAATCCTCTTTAAGGGGGTGTGAGTTCTCGAGGTTTGATGAGGGATAGGGGGCCAATACAAGGGCCAAGTACCAGCACCCATCGCACATCATGTGAGCACACCTCCCCGGCCCCCCCGATCACCGGAACGCCAACGCTGTCGGTCAGGTTCTCCGACGATGCTCCGACGATGGTGCCCTGACGAAGAAAAATGCGGCACCAGCACATGCCCGAGCCCAGCATGTGCTGCCGCAACCGTCGGTCCAGTTCGATCTTGGACTGGGAATGAACTCCATATGCTTAGACTGGGAATAAATTCCGTATGCCTAAGTCAACCCACGAAACGAGCGTGTGGGCGCTCAGCCGGCCAGAGGGGCGGGATATGCAAGCTGGGGATCGGCCGGGTCCCCTTCTACATGCTGCCGATCCTGCTGCATAACCCTCGATCCGGTCCAATTTTAGACTAGGAATGAACTTCGTATGCCTAAGCCAACCGACGAAACGAGTGGGCGGGCGAGCACTACCTCGACCAGAGAGACGAGATGCGCAAGCCGTGGATCGATAAGGTGTTAGGTGGGTTTAGGCACATCATCATATTTCTACGTGCCAATGCCATTTTTATGGCTTGTAAATTCGTACAATGGTCCCTTAAGCCTTCACGTGAAGTTTCATGGCAAGACGACTCGTTTCCTATTTTTCACGATTTTTGAAACTTTTTGCGGTTCAGGATTTTTTAAATTTTTTTGGAAGGGGTTTTGGGTCCAAACTTGGTAGACATGATCCTTGTATTTTTTTTGGCATGCATAAAAAAATTCAGCTAAAAACTGGAAGTGTACAAGATTTCGTGACCATTTGAACAAAGTGTCCCCATTTCAGACACTTTAATGGCTACTGGCAGCAAACCTATAGAATGTCAAATGCTTTTTAAGCAGGTGTGAGTTCTCGAGGTTTGATGAGGAATAGGGTGCCAATATAAGGGCCAAGTACGAGCACCCATCGCACATCATGTGCGCACACCCCCTGACCCCCCCAATCGTCGGAACCCAAATGCCGTCGGTCAGGTTCTCCGGTGATGCTCCGATGATGGTGCCCCAACGAAGAAAAATACGACACCGACACATGTCCAAGCCCAGCATGTGCTACCGTAACCCTCGATCTGGTTTGATCTTAGACTGGGAATGAACTCCGTATGCTTAGACTGGGAATGAACTCCGTATGCCTAAGTCAACACACGAAACGAGCGTGCAGGCGCTCAGTCAGCCAGAGGGGCGGGATGCGAAAGTCGGGGATCGGTCGGGTCCCCCTCTACGTGCTACAGATCTTGTTGCTGCAACCCTCAGTCTGGTCTGATCTTAGACTAGGAATGAACTCCGTATGCCTAAGACAACCGATGAAACGAGCGGGCGAGCGGGCATTACGCCGACCAGAGAGACGGGATGCGCAAGCCGTGGATCGATAGGGCGGTAGGTGGGTTTAGGCACATCTTCATATTTCTGCATGCCAATGCCATTTTTATGGCTTGTAAATTCATACAGTGGTTCCTTAAGCCTTCACGTGAAGTTTCATGGCAAGACGACTCGTTTTCTATTTTTCATGATTTTCAAAACTTTTTGCGTTTCGAGAATTTTTAAAATTTTTTCGGAAGGGGTTTTGGCCCCAAGCTTGGTGGACGTGATCCTTTTATTTTTTTTGGCATGCACAAAAAAATTCAGCTAAAAATTTGAAGTGTACAAGATTTTGTGACCATTTGAAAAAAGTGTCCCCATTTCAGACACTTTAATGGCTACTGGCAGCAAACCTGTAAAATCTCAAATGCTTTTTAAGGGGGTGTGAGTTCCCAAGGTTTGATGAGGGATAGGGGGCCAATATAAGGGTCAAGTACTGGCACCCATCTCACATCATGTGCGTACACCCCCCCTGGCCCCCCGATCGCCGGAACCCCAATGTCGCCATTCAGGTTCTCCGACGATATTGCCCCGACGAAGAAAAATACGGCACCAGCACATGCCCGAGCCTAGCATGTGCTGCCACAGCCCTCGGTCCGGTCCGCTCTTAGACTGGGAATCAACTCCGTATGCTTAGACTGGGAAAGAACTTCGTATGCCTAAGTCGACCCAAGAAACGAGTGTGTGGGCGCAGAGCTAGCCAGAGGGGCGGGATGCGCAAGCCGGGGATCGGTCGGGTCCCCCTCTGCGTGCTGCCGATCCTACTACCATAACCCTCGATCCGGTCTGTCTTACACTGGGAATGAACTCCGTATGCCTAAGCCAACTGACAAAATGAGCGGGCGGGTGGGCAGGCGGGCACTACGTCGGTCAGAGAGACAGGATACGCAAGCCGTGGATCGATAGGGTGGTAGGTGGGTTTAGGCACATCTTCATATTTCTGCATGCCAATGGCATTTTTATGGCTTGTAAATTCATACAATGGTCCCTTAAGCCTTCACGTGAAATTTCATGGCAAGACGACTCGTTTTCTATTTTGCACGATTTTCAAAATTTTTTACGGTTAGAGATTTTTTAATATTTATTCAGAAGGATTTTTGGCCCCAAACTTGGTAGACGTGATCCTTGTATTTTTGTTGGCATGCACAAAAAAATTCAACTAAAAACTCGAAGTGTACAAGATTTTATGACCATTTGAAAAAAGTGTCCCCATTTCAGACACTTTAATGGCTACTGGCAGCAAACCTGTAAAATCTCAAATGCTCTTTAAGGGGGTGTGAGTTCTCAAGGTTTGATGAGGGATAGGGGGCCAATATAGGGGCCACGTACCAGCACCCATCGCACATCATGTGCGCACACCCCCCCAGCCCACCCGATCGTCGGAACCCAAATGCCGTTGGTCAGGTTCTCCGACGATGCTCCGGTGATGGTGCCCCAGCGAAGAAAAATATGGCACCAGCACATGCCTGAGCCCAGCATGTGCTATCGTAACCCTCAGTCCGGTCTGATCTTAGACTGGGAATGAACTCTGTATGCTTAGACTGGGAATGAACTCCGTATGCCTAAGTCAACACACGAAATGAGCGTGCGGGCGTTCAGCCGGCCAGAGGGGCGGGATGTGCAAGTCGGGGATCGGTCGGGTCCCCCTCTGCGTGCTGCCGGTCCTATTGCTGCAACCCTCAGTCTGGTCTAATCTTAGACTGGGAATGAACTCCGTATGCCTAAGCCAACCAATGAAACGAGCGGGCGGGCGGGCGGGCGAGCATTACGCCGACCAGAGAGACGGGATGCGCAAGCCGTGGATCGATAGGGTGGTAGGTAGGTTTAGGCACATCTTCATATTTCTGTGTGCCAATGCCATTTTTGTGGCTTGTAAATTCATACAATGGTCCCTTAAGCCTTCCCGTGAAGTTTCATGGCAAGACAACTCGTTTTCTATTTTTCATGATTTTCAAAACTTTTTATGTTTCAGGATTTTTTAAAATTTTTTCGAAAGGAGTTTTGGCCCCAAACTTGGTACACGTGATCCTTGTATTTTTGTTGGCATGCACAAAACAATTCAGCTAAAAATTCGAAGTGTACAAGATTTTGTGACCATTTGAAAAAAGTGTCCCCATTTCAGACACTTTAATGGCTACTGGCAGCAAACCTGTAAAATTTCAAATGCTCTTTAAGGGGGGGTGAGTTCTCGAGGTTTGATGAGGGATAGGGGGCCAATATAAGGGCCAAGTACCAGCACTCATCGCACATCATGTGTGCACACCCCCTCGGCCCCCGATCGCCGGAACCCCAACGCCACTGGTCAGGTTCTCCGGGGATGCTCCGGTGATGGTGCCCCGACGAAGAAAAATACGGCACCAGCCCATGCCCGAGCCCAACATGTGCTGCCACAACCCTTGGTCTGATCCGATCTTAGACTGGGAATGAACTCCATATGCTTAGACTGGGAATGAATTCCGTATGCCGAAGTCAACCCACAAAACGAGCATGCAGGCGCTTAGCCGGCCAGAGGGCCGGGATGCACAAGCCGGGGATCGATCGGGTCCCCCTCGATGTGCTATCGATCCTGCAGTAGCAACCCTCGGTCCAGTTTGCCCTTAGATAGGGAATGAACTCCGTATGCCTAAGCCAACCGACAAAACGAGCGGGCCAGCGGGCACTACGTCGGCCAGAGAGACGGAATGCGCAAGCCATGGATCGATAGGGTGTAGGTGGGTTTAGGCACATCTTCATATTTCTGCATGCCAATGCCATTGTTATGGCTTGTAAATTCATACAATGGTCCCTTAAGCCTTTACGTCAAGTTCCATGGCTAGACGACTCGTTTTTTATTTTTCATGATTTTCGAAGCTTTTTTCGGTTTGGGATTTTTTAAAATTTTTTCAGAAGGAGTTTTGGATCCAAACTTGGTAGATGTGATCCTTATATTTTTGTTGGCATGCACAAAAAAATTCAGCTAAAAACTCGAAGTGTACAAGATTTTGAGACCATTTGAAAAAAGTGTCCCCATTTTAGACACTTTAATGGCTAGTGGCAGCAAACCTGTAAAATCTCAAATGCTCTTTAAGGGGGTGTGAGTTCTTGAGGTTTGATGAGGGATAGGGGGCCAATATAAGGGCCAAGTACCAGTACCCATCGCACATCTTGTGCGCACCCCCCCATGGCCCCCCGATCACCAGAACCCCAATGCCATCGGTTAGGTTCTCCAGTGATGCTCCGACGATGATTCCCCGATGAAGAAAAATGCGGCACCAACACATGCCTGAGCCCAGCATGTGCTGCCGCAACCATCGGTCCAGTCCGATCTTAGACTGGGAATGAACTCCGTATGCTTAGACTGGGAATGAACTCCGTATGCCTAAGTCAACACACGAAACGTGTGTGCGGGCGCTCAGTCAACCATAGGGGCAGGATGCGCAAGCCGAGGATCGGTCGGGTCCCCCTCTGCATGCTGTCGATCCTACAATCGCAACCCTCGATCTGGTTTGATCTTAGACTAGGAATGAACTCCGTATGCCTAAGCCAATCGATGAAACGAACGGGCGGGCGGCGGGTGGTCACTACGCCAGCCAAAGAGACGGGATGCGCAAGCCGTGGATCGATAGGGTGGTAGGTGGGTTTAGGCACATCTTCATATTTCTGCCTGCCAATGCCATTTTTAGGGCTTGTAAATTCATATAATGGTCCCTTAAGCCTTCATGATTTTCGAAACTTTTTGCGACTCGTTTTTTATTTTTCATGATTTTCGAAACTTTTTGCGGTTCAGGATTTTTTAAAATTTTTTCGAAAGGTGTTTTAGCCCAAACTTGGTAGACATGAACCTTGTATTTTTGTTGGCCTGGACAAAAAATTTCAGCTAAAAAATTGAAGTGTACAAGATTTTGTGACCATTTGAAAAAAGTGTCCCCATTTCAGACACTTTAATGGCTACTGGCAGCAAACCTATAAAATCTCAAATGCTCTTTAAGGGGGTGTGAGTTCTTGAGGCTTGATGAGGGATAGGGTCCCAATATAAGGGCCAAGTACCAGCACCCATTGGACATCATGTGCGAAAACCCCCCGGCCCCCCGATCGTCGGAACCCCAATGCTGCCGGTCAGGTTCTCTAGCGATGCTCCGGCGATGGTGCTTCGGCGAAGTAAAATGTGACATCAACACATGCCCGAGCCCAGCATGTGCTGTCGTAACCCTTCGGTCCGGTCCGATCTTAGACTGGGAAAGAACTCAATATGCTTAGACTGGGAATGAACTACGTATGCTTAGACTGGGAATGAACTCCGTATGCTTAGATTGGGAATGAACTCCATATGCCTAAGTCAACCCACGAAACGAGCGTGCGGGTGCTCAGCCAGCCAGAGGGGCGGGATACACAAGCCAGGGATTGGTCGAGTCCCCCTCTGCGTGCTGCCAATCCTGCTGTCACAACCCTCAGTCCGGTTTGATCTTAGACTGGGAATGAACTCCATATGCCTAAGCCAACCGACCAAACGAGTTGGCGGGCGGGCGGGCACTACGTCAGCCAGAGAGACGGGATGCGCAAGCCGCGAATCGATAGGGTGGTAGGTGGGTTTAGGCACATCTCCATATTTCTGCATGCTAATGCCATTTTATGGCTTGTAAATTCATACAATGCTCCCTTAAGCCTTCACGTGAAATTTCATGGCAAGACGGCTCGTTTTCTATTTTTCACGATTTTTGAAACTTTTTATGGTTCGAGATTTTTTAAAATTTTTTCGGAAGGATTTTTAGCCCCAAACTTGGTAGACGTGATCCTTGTATTTTTGTTGGCATGCACAGAAAAATTCAGCTAAAAACTTGAAGAGTACAAGATTTTATGACCATTTGAAAAAAGTCTCCCCATTTCAGACACTTTAATGGCTACTGGCTGCAAACCTGTAAAAACTCAAATGCTCTTTAAAGGGGTGTGAGTTCTTGAGGTTTGATGAGGGATATGGGGCCAACATAAGGGCCAAGTACCAGCACCCATCGCACATCATGTGCGCACACCCCCCGGCCCCCCCGATCGCCGGAACCCAATGCCGTCGGTCAGGTTCTTTGGTGATGCTCCGACGATGGTGCCCCGACGAAGAAAAATGTGGCACCAACACATGGCCGAGCCTAGCATGTGCTATCATAACCCTCGATCCATTCTGATCTTAGATCGAGAATGAACTACGTATGCCTAAGTCAACCCACAAAACGAGCGTACGGACACTCAGCCGACCAGAGGGGCATGATGTGTAAGCCGGGGATCAGCTAGGTCCCCCTCTGTGTGCTGCCGATCCTACTGCCGCAACCCTCGGTCTGGTTCGATCTTAGACTGGGAATGAACTCTGTATGCCTAAGCCAATCAGCGAAACGAGCGGACAGGCAGGTAGGCGGGCGGGACTACGTCGGCCAGAGAGACGGGATGCGCAAGCCATGGATCGATAGGTGGGTTTAGGCACATCTGTATATTTCTGCCTGCCAATGCCATTTTTATGGCTTGTAAATTCATACAATGCTCCCTTAAGCCTTCACAAGAAGTTTCATGGCAATACGACTCGTTTTCTATTTTTCATGATTTTCGAAACTTTTTGCGGTTCAGGATTTTTTAAAATTTTTTTGAAAGGAGTTTTAGCCCAAACTTGGTAGACATGATCCTTGTATTTTTGTTGGCATGCATAAAAAATTTCAGCTAAAAACTCGAAGTGTACAAGATTTTGTGACCATTTGAAAAAAGTGTCCCCATTTCAGACACTTTAATGGCTATTGGCAGCAAACCTGTAAAATTTCAAATACTCTTTAAGGGGTGTGAGTTCTCGAGGTTTGATGAGGGATAGGGGGCCAATATAAGGGCCAAGTACCCACCCATTGCACATCATGTGCGCAAACCCCCGGCCCCCCGATCGCAGAAACCCAAATGCCGTCGGTCAGGTTCTTCGATGATGCTCCGGCGATGCTCCGACGATGGTGCCTCGGGGAAGAAAAATGCGACACCAACAAATGCTTGAGCCTAGCATGTGCTGCCGCAACCCTCGGCCTGATCCAATCTTAGACTGGGAAAGAACTCAGTTTGCTCAGACTGGGAATGAACTTCGTATGCCTAAGTCAACCCACGAAACGAGCATGCGGGAGCTCAGCCGGCCAAAGGGGCGGGATGCACAAGCCGAGGATTGGTCGGGTCCCCCTTTGTGTGCTGTCGATCCTACTACTGCAACCGTCGGTTTGGTCTGATCTTAGACTGGGAATGAACTCTGCATGCCTAAGCCAACTGACAAAACGAGCGGGCGGGCGAACGGGCACTACACCGACCAGAGAGACGAGATGCGCAAACCGTGGATTGATAGGGTGGTAAGTGGGTTTAGGCACATCTTCATATTTCTGCCTGCCAATGCCATTTTTATGGCTTGTAAATTCATACAATGGTCCCTTAAGCATTCACAAGAAGTTTCATGGCAAGACGACTCGTTTTTTATTTTTCATGATTTTTGAAACTTTTTACGGTTCAAGATTTTTTAAAATTTTTTCGAAAGGAGTTTTAGGCCAAACTTGGTAGACATGATCCTTGTATTTTTGTTCGCATGCATAAAAAATTTCAGCTAAAAACTCGAAGTGTACAAGATTTTGTGACCATTTGAAAAAAGTGTCCACATTTCAGACACTTTAATCGCTACTGGCAGCAAACCTGTAAAATCTCAAATGCTCTTTAAGGGGGTGTGAGTTCTCGAGGTTTGATGAGGGATAGGGGGCCAATAAAAGGGCCAAGTACCAGCACCCATCGCACATCATGTGAGCACACCCCCCAGGCCCCCCCGATCGTCGGAACCCCAATGCCGCCGATCAGGTTCTTCGATGATGCTCCGGCGATGGTGCCCCGACGAAGAAAAATGCGGCACCAACACATGCCCGAGCCCAGCAAGTGCTACTGTAACCCTCCGTTCGGTCCGATCTTAGACTTGGAATGAACTTCGTATGCTTAGACTGGGAATGAACTTCGTATGCCTAAGTCAACCCACGAAACGAGCGTGCGGGTGCTCGGTCGGCCAGAAGGGCGGGATGCACAACCCTGGGATCGACCGGGTCCCACTGTACATGCTGTCGATGCTAGTACCGCAACCCTTGATCTGGTCCGATCTTAGACTTGGGAATGAACTCCGTATGCCTAAGCCAACCGACGAAATGAGTGAGTGGGCGGGCGGGCGGGCACAACGCCGGTCAGAGAGACAGGATGCACAAGCCGTGGATCAATAGTGTGGTAGGTGGGTTTAGGCACATCTTCATATTTCTACATGCCAATGCCATTTTTATGGCTTGTAAATTCATACAATGGTCCCTTAAGCCTTCACGTGAAGTTTCATGGCAAGACGACTCATTTTCTATTTTTCATGATTTTTGAAACTTTTTGCGGTTCGGGATTTTTTAAAATTTTTTCGGAAGGAGTTTTGGCCCCAAACATGGTAGACGTGATCCTTGTATTTTTGTTGGCATGCACAAAACAATTCAGCTAAAAACTCAAAGTGTACAAGATTTTGTGACCATTTGAAAAAAGTGTCCCCATTTCAGACACTTTAATGGCTACTGGCAGCAAACCTGTAAAATCTCAAATGCACTTTAAGGGGGTGTGGGTTCTCGAGGTTTGATGAGGGATAGGGGGCCAATATAAGGGCCAAGTACCAGCACTCATCGCACATCATGTGCGCACACCCCCCCGGCCCCCCGATCGCCAGAACCCCAATGCCGTCGGTCAGGTTCTCTGGTGATGCTTCGATGATGGTGCCTCGATGAAGAAAAATGCGGCACCAACACATGCCCAAGCCCAGCATGTGCTGCCGCAACCCTCGATCTAGTCCGATCTTAGACTGGGAATAAACTCCGTATGCTTAGACTGGGAATGAACTTTGTATGCCTAAGTTAACCCACGAAACGAGCGTGCGGGTGCTCAACCGGCCAGAGGGGTGGGATGCGCAAGCCGGGGATAGGTCGGGTCCCCCTCTGTGTACTGTCGATCCTGCTGCTGCAACTCTCAGTCCGATCCGATCTTAGACTGGGAATGAACTTCGTATGCCTAAGCCAATCGACGAAACGAGTGGGCGGGCGAACGGGTAGGCACTACGCCGGCCAGAGAGACGGGATGCACAAGCCGTGGATCGATAGGGTGGTAGGTGGGTTTAGGCACATCTTCATATTTCTGCTTGCCAATGCCATTTTTATGGCTTGTAAATTCATACAATGGTCCCTTAAGCCTTCACGTCAAGTGTACAAGATTTTGTGACCATTTGAAAAAAGTGTCCCCATTTCAGACACTTTAATGGCTACTGGCCGCAAACCTATAAAATCTCAAATGCTCTTTAAGGGGGTGTGAGTTCTGGAGGTTTTATGAGGGATAGGGGCCCAATATAAGGGCCAAGTACCAGCACCCATCGCACATCATGTGCGCACCCCCCTCGACCCCCCTGATTATCGGAACCCCAATGCCATCGGTCAGGTTCTCTGACGATGGTGCCCCGATGAAAAAAAATACGGCACCAACACATGCCCGAGCCCAGCATGTGCTACCGTAACCATCGGTCCAGTCCAATCCTAGACTGGGAATGAACTCTGTATGCTTAGATTGGGAATGAACTCCATATGCCTAAGTCAACCCATGAAATGAGCGTGCGGGTGCTCAGTCGGCCAGAGGGTCGGGATGTGTAAGTCGGGGATCGGTCGGGTCCCCCTCTGCATGCTGTCGATCCTGCTGCCGTAACCCTCAATCTGGTCTAATCTTAGACTGGGAATGAACTCCATATGCCTAAGCCAACCGACGAAACGTACGAGCGGGCGGACGGGCAGGCACTGCGGCGGCCAGAGAGACGGGATGCGCAAGCCGTAGATCGATAGGGTTGTAGGTGGGTTTAGGCACATCTTCATATTTCTGCTTGCCAATGCCATTTTTATGGCTTGTAAATTCATATAATGGTCCCTTAAGCCTTCACATCAAGTTTCATGGCAAGACGACTCTTTTTTTATTTTTCATGATTTTTGAAACTTTTTACTGTTCGGGATTTTTGAAAATTTTTTCGAAAGGAGTTTTGGCCCCAAAGTTGGTAGACGTGATCCTTGTATTATTTTTGGCATGCATAAAATAATTCAGCTAAAAAGTCGAAGTGTACAAGATTTTGTGACCATTTGAAAAAATGTCCCCATTTCAAACACTTTAATGGCTACTGGTAGCAAACCTGTAA
>NW_019168048.1:13561105-13616997 GCF_002303985.1 Durio zibethinus
CCCTCTATTGCCGGAACCCCAATGCCGCCGGTCAAGTTCTCCGGTGATGGTGCCCCGATGAATAAAAATGCAGCATCAGCACATGCCTGAGCCCAGCATGTGCTGTCGTAACCCTCGATCCAATCCGATCTTAGACTAGAAATGAACTCCGTATGCTTAGACTGGGAATGAACTCCGTATGCCTAAGTCAACCCATAAAACGAGCGTGCGGGCGCTCAGCCGGCCAGAGGGGTGGGATGCGGAAGCCGGGGATCGGTTGGTCCCCCTCTATGTGCTGTCGATCCTGCTACCGTAACCCTTGGTCCGATCCAATGTTAGAGAGGGAATGAACTCCGTATGCCTAAGGCAACCCACGAAACGAGTGGGTGGGTTGGCGGGCAGGCACTACGCTGGCCCAAGAGACGGGATGCGCAAGCCGTCGATCGATAGGGTGGGAGGTGGGTTTAGGCACATCTTCATATTTCTACCTACCAATGCCATTTTTATGGCTTGTAAATTCATACAATGGTCCCTTAAGCCTTCACGTGAAGTTTCATGGCAAGACGACTTGTTTTCTATTTTTCACGATTTTCAAAACTTTTTGCGCTTCGAGATTTTTAAAATTTTTTCGGAAGGTGTTTTGACCCCAAACTTGGTAGGCGTGATACTTGTATTTTTGTTGGCATGCATAAAAAAATTCAGCTAAAAACTCAAAGTGTACAAGATTTTGTGACCATTTGAAAAAATTGTCCCCATTTCAGACACTTTAATGGCTACTGGCAGCAAACCTATAAAATCTCAAATGCTTTTTAAGGGGGTGTGAGTTCTCAAGGTTTGATGAGGGATAGGGGGCCAATATAAGGGCCAAGTGCCAGTACCCATCGCACATCATGTGCGCACACCACCCTGACCCCCCCAATCGTCGGAACCCCAATGCCACCTGTCAGGTTCTCCGACGATGCTCCGGCGATGGTGCCCCAATGAAGAAAAATTTGGTGCCAGCACATGCCCGACACCAGCATGTGCTACCGCAACCCTCGGTCTGATCTGATCTTAGACTGGGAATGAACTCCGTATGCTTAGACTGGGAATGAAATCCGTATGCCTAAGTCAACCCACAGAACGAGCGTGCGGGCGCTCAGTCAACCTGAGGGGTGGGATGCACAAGCTGGGGATGGGCCAGGTCTCCCTCGACGTGCTGTCGATCTTGTTGCCACAGCTCTCTGTCCGGTCTAATCTTAGACTGGAAATGAACTCTCTATGCCTAAGCCAACCGACGAAATGAGCGGGTGGGCGAGCAGGCACTACGCTAGCCAAAGAGACGGGATGCGCAAGCCGTGGATCGACAGGGTGCTAGGTGGGTTTAGGCACATCTTTATATTTCTGCATGCCAATGCCATTTTTATGGCTTGTAAATTCATACAATGGTCCCTTAAGCCTTCACGTGAAGTTTCATGGCAAGACGACTCGGTTTCTATTTTTCACAATTTTCAAAACTTTTTACGGTTCGAGATTTTTTAAAATTTTTTCGGAAGGAGTTTTGGCCCCAAACTTGGTAGGCTTGATCCTTGTATTTTTTTTGACAAGCACAAAAAAATTCAGCTAAAACCTCGAAGTGTACAAGATTTTGTGACCATTTGAAAAAAGTATCCCCATTTCAGACACTTTAATGGCTACTGGCAGCAAACCTGTAAAATCTCAAATGCTCTTTAAGGGGGTGTGAGTTCTTGTGGTTTGATGAGGGATAGGGGGCCAATATAAGGGCAAGTACCAGCACCCATTGCACATCATGTGCGAACACCCCCGGCCCCCCCGATCGTCGAAACCACAATGTCGCCAGTCAGGTTCTCCGACGATGCTCCGACGATGGTGCCCCGGTGAAAAAAAATGCGACACCAGCATATGCTCGAGTCCAGCATGTGCTGCCGCAACCCTCGGTCCAGTCCGATCTTAGACTGGGAATGAACTCCGTATGCTTAGATTGGGAATGAGCTCCGTATGCCTAAGTCAACTCACGAAACGAGCGTGTGGGCGCTCAGCCGACTAGAGGGGCGGCATGCGCAAGCCGGGGATCGGTCGGGTCCTCCACTATGTGTTGCTGATCCTGCTACTGTAACCCTCAATCTGGTCCAATCTTAGATTGGGAATGAACTCCGTATGCCTAAGCCAACCGACAAAACGAGCGGCAGGCGGGCGAGCACTACGCTGGCCAAAGAGACGGGATTCGCAAGCCGTGGATCGATAGGGTGGTAGGTGGGTTTAGGCACATCTTCATATTTCTATGTGCCAATGCCATTTTTATGGCTTGTAAATTCATACAATGGTCCCCTAAGCCTTCACGTGAAGTTTCATGGCAAGACAACTCGTTTTCTATTTTTCACGATTTTTGAAACTTTTTGCGGTTTGGGATTTTTTTAAATTTTTCAGAAGGAATTTTGGTCCCAAACTTGGTAGACGTGATCCTCGTAAATTTTTTGGCATGCACAAAAAAATTCAACTAAAAACTCAAAGTGTACAACATTTTGTGACCATTTGAAAAAAGTGTCCCCATTTTAGACACTTTAATGGCTACTGGCAGCAAACCTGTAAAATCTTAAATGCTCTTTAAGGGGGTGTGAGTTCTCAAGGTTTGATGAGGGATAGGGGGCCAATATAAGGGCCAAGTACCAACACCCATCGCACATCATGTGCACACATCCCGCCCAGCCCCGCCGATCGCCGAAACCTCAATGCCGTCGATCAAGTTCTCTGGCGATGCTCCGACGATGGTGCCTCGACGAAGAAAAATGCGGCACCAGCACATGCCCGAGCCCAGCATGTGCTACCGCAACCCTCGGTTCGGTTTGATCTTAGACTGGGAATGAACTCCGTGTGCTTAGACTGGGAATGAAACCAGTATGCCTAAGTCAACCCACGAAACGAGCATGCGGGCGCTTAGCTAGCCAGAGTGGCAGGATGCGCAAGCTGGGGATCGGCCGGGTCCCCCTCTACGTGGTGCTGATGTTGCTACCGTAGCCCTCGATTTGGTTCGATCTTAGACTGGGAATGATCTCCGTATGCCTAAGCTAACCGATGAAACGAGCGGGCGGGCGGGCGGGCGGGCACTATGCCGGGTAGAGAGACGGGATGCGCAAGCCGTGGATCGATAGGTGGTTGGTGGGTTTAGGCACATCTTCACGTTTCTGCATGCCAATGCCATTTTTATGGCTTGTAAATTCATACAATGGTCCCTTAATCCTTCACGTCAAGTTTCATGGCAAGACGACTCGTTTTCCATTTTTCACGATTTTCAAAACTTTTTACGGTTCGGGATTTTTTAAACTTTTTTTGGAATGAGTTCTGGCCCCAAACTTGGTAGACCTGATCTTTGTATTTTTTTTGGCATGCACAAAAAAATTCAGCTTAAAACTTGAAGTGTACAAGATTTTGTGACCATTTCAAAAAAGTTTCCCCATTTCAGACACTTTAATGGCTACTGGCAGCAAACCTGTAAAATCTTAAATGCTCTTTAAGAGGGTGCGAGTTCTCAAGGTTTGATGAGGGATAGGGGGCCAATATAAGGGCCAAGTCCAGGCAACCATGCACATCACTGTGCGCACACCCCACCGTGCCCCCCCGATCAATCGGAAACCCCAATGCTTGCCGATCACGGTGCTCCAGCGATGCTCCCGACGATGGTGCCCGATGAAGAAAAATTCCGCACTAGCACCATGCCCCCGCAACCCTTGGTCTACGTCTGATCTTAGACTCGGGAATGAACCCGTATGCTTAGATTGGGAAGAACTCCGTACTGCCTAAGTCAACCCACGAAACGAGCCGTACGGGTGCTCAGCCGGCCAGAGGGGCGGGATGCGCAGTGTCGGGTGATCGCCAGGTCCCCCTTCTACGTGCCTAGCCGATCCTGGTGCCACAACCCTCGGTCTGGTCTGATCTTAGACTGGGAATGAACTCCGTATGCCTAAGCCAACCAAGAAAACGAGCGAGCGGATGGGTGGGCGAGCACTACGTTGGCTAGAGAGGCGGGATGCGCAAGCCGTGGATAGATAGGGTGGTAGGTGGGTTTAGGCACATCTTCATATTTCTGCGTGCCAACACCATTTTTATGGCTTGTAAATTCATACAATGGTCCCTTAAGCCTTCACGTGAAGTTTCATGGCAAGACGACTCGTTTTCTATTTTTTACGATTTTTGAAACTTTTTATGGTTCGGGATTTTTTTAAATTTTTTTTAAGGTGTTTTGGCCCCAAACTTGGTAGATGTGATCCTTTTGTTTTTTTTGGCATGCACAAAAGAATTCAGCTAAAAACTCGAAGCGTACAAGATTTTGTGACCATTTGAAAAAAGTGTCCTCATTTTTGACACTTTAATGGCTACTGGCAGTAAACCTGTAAAATCTCAAATGCTCTTTAAGGGGGTGTGAGTTCTCAAGGTTTGATGAGGGATAGGGGGCCAATATAAGGGCCAAGTACCAGCACCCATCGCATATCATGTGTGCACACCCCCGGCCCCCCGACCGCCAGAACCCCAATGCCGCCGGTCAGGTTCTCCGGTGATGCTCTGGCGATGGTGCCCCGACGAAGAAAGATGCAGCACCAGCACATGCCCGAGCCGAACATTTGCTGCCATAACCCTCGATCCGGTCTGATCTTAGACTAGGATTGAACTCTGTATGCTTAGACTGGGAATGAACTCCGTATGCCTAAGTCAACCCACGAAATGAGTGTGCGGGACTCAGCCGGCCAGAGGGGCGAGATGCACAAGCTGGGGATCGGTTGGGTCCCCCTCTACTTGCTGCCGATCCTACTACTGTAACCCTTAGTCTGGTCTGATCTTAGACTGGGAATGAACTCCGTATGCCTAAGCCAACCGACGAAAAGAGCAGGCAGGCGGGCGTGCTGGCACTACGTCGGCCAGAAAGACGGGATGCGAAGCCATGGATCAATAGGGTGGTAGGTGGATTTAGGTACATCTTCATATTTCTGCATGCCAATGCCATTTTTATGGCTTGTAAATTCATACAATGGTCCCTTAAGCCTTCACGTGAAGTTTCATGGCAAGACGACTCATTTTCTATTTTTCATGATTTTTGAAACTTTTTACGGTTCGGGATTTTTTAAAATTCTTTCGGAAGGAGTTTTGGCCCCAAACTTGGTAGACGTGATCCTTGTATTTTTTTTGGCAAGCACAAAAAAATTCAGCTAAAAACTCGAAGTGTACAAGATTTTGTGACCATTTCAAAAAAGTGTCCTCATTTTAGACACTTTAATGGCTACTGGCAGCAAACCTGTAAAATCTCAAATGCTCTTTAAGGGGGTGTGAGTTCTCAAGGTTTGATGAGGGATAGGAGGCCAATATAAGGGCCAAGTACCAGCACCCATCGCACATCATGCGCGCACACCCCCCGGCCCCCCCGAACGTCGGAACCCCAAGGTCGTCGGTTAGGTTCTCCGGCGATGCTCTGGCGATGTCGCCCCGACGAAGAAAAATGTGGCACCAGCACATGCCCGAACCCAGCATGTGCTGCCGCAACCCTCTGTCCGGTCCGATCTTAGACTGGGAATGAACTTCGTATGCTTAGATTGAGAATGAACTCCGTATGCCTAATTCAACCCACGAAATGAGCGTGCGTACGCTCAGCCGGGGATCGGTCGGGTACCCCTCTGCGTGCTGTAGATCCTACTGCCGCAACCCTCAGTCTGGTCCGATCTTAGGCTGGGAATGAACTTCGTATGCCTAAGCCAACCAACGAAACCAGCGGGCGGACGGGGCGGGCGGGCACTACGCTGGCTAGAGAGACGGGATGCGCAAGCCATGGATCGATAGGGTGGTAGGTGGGTTTAGGCACATCTTCCTATTTCTGGATGCCAATGCCATTTTTATGGCTTGTAAATTCATACAATGGTCCCTTAAGCCTTCACGTGAGGTTTCATGGCAAGATGACCCGTTTTCTATTTTTCACGATTTTTGAAACTTTTTGCGATTCAGGATTTTTTTAAATTTTTTCGAAAGGAGTTTTGGCCCCAAATTTGGAAGACGTCATCCTTTTATTTTTTTTGGCATGCATAAAAAAATTCAGCTAAAAACTCAAAGTGTACAAGATTTTGTGACCATTTGAAAAAAGTGTCCTCATTTTAGACACTTTAATGGCTACTGGCAGCAAACCTATAAAATCTCAAATGCCCTTTAAGAGGGTGTGAGTTCTCAAGGTTTGATGGGGATAGGGGGCCAATATAAGGGCCAAGTACCAGCACCCATCACACATCATGTGCGCACACCCCCCGGCCCTCCCGATCGTCGGAACCCCAATGCCGCCGTTCAGGTTCTCCGGTGATGCTCCGACGATGGTGCCCCGACGAAGAAAAATGCGGCACCAGCACATGCCCGAGCCCAGCATGTGCTGCCGCAACCCTCGATTCGGTCCGATCTTAGACTGGCAATGAACTCCGTATGCTTAGACTAGGAAAAAACTTTGTATGCCTAAGTCAACCCACAAAACGATTGGGCGTATGCTCAGTCGGGGATCGGTCGGGTACCCCTCTACATGCTGCTGATCCTGTTGTCGTAACCCTCGATTTCGTCCGATCTTAGAATGGGAATGAACTTCGTATGCCTAAGCCAACCAACGAAACGAGCGGGCGGGCGGGCGGGTGGGCACTACGTCGGCCTGAGAGACGGGATGCGCAAGCCGTGGATCAATAGGGTGGTAGGTTGGTTTAGGCATATCTTGACATTTCTGCATGCCAATGCCGTTTTTCTGGCTTTTAAATTCATACAATGGTCCCTTAAGCCTTCACGTGAAGTTTCATGGCAAGATGACTCATTTTCTACTTTTCACAATTTTGGAAACTTTTTGCGGTTCGGGATTTTTTTAAATTTTTTTGGAAGGAGTTATGGCGCCAAACTTGGTAGACATGATCCTTGTATTTTTGTTGGCATGCACAAAAGAATTTAGCTGAAAACTCGAAGTGTAGAAGATTTTGTGACCATTTGAAAAAAGTGTCCCCATTTCAAACACTTTAATGGCTACTGGCAGCAAAACTGTAAAATCTCAAAAGCTCTTTAAGGGGGTGTGAGTTCTCGAGCTTTGATAAGGGATACGGGGCCAATATAAGGGCCAAGTACCAGCACCCATCGCACATCATGTACGCACACCCCCCGGCCTTCCCGATCGTCGGAACCCCAATGCCGCCGGTCAGGTTCTCCCGTGATGCTCCGACGATGGTGCCCCGATGAAGAAAAATGCGACACCAGCACATGCCCGAGCCCAGCATGTGCTACCGCAACCCTTAGTCCGGTCCGATCTTAGACTGGAAATGAACTCCGTATGCTTAGACTGGGAATGAACTTCGTATGCCTAAGTCAACCCACGAAACGAGCTTGCGGGCACTCAGTCGGCCAGAGGGACGGGATGCGCAAGCCGAGGATCGGTCGGGTCCCCCTCTGCGTGCTGCCAATCCTACTACTGCAACCATCGGTCTGGTCTGATCTTAGACTGGGAATGAACTCCGTATGCCTAAGCCAACCGACGAAACAAGTGGGTGGGCGGGCGAGCGCAAGCCATGGATCATAGGGTGGTAGGTAGGTTTAGGCACATATTCATATTTCTACGTGCTAATGCCATTTTTATGGCTTGTAAATTCATACAATGGTCCCTTAAGCCTTCACGTGAAGTTTTATGGCAAGACGACTCGTTTTCTATTTTTCATGATTTTCAAAACTTTTTACGGATCGAGATTTTTTCAAATTTTTTCAAATGGAGTTTTGGCCCCAAACTTGGTAGACGTGATCCTTGTATTTTTGTTGGCATGCATAAAAATATTCAGCTAAAAACTCGAAGTGTACAAGATTTTGTGACCATTTGAAAAAAGTGTCCCCATTTCAGACACTTTAATTGCTATTGGCAGCAAACCTATAAAATCTCAAATGCTCTTTAAGGGGGTGTGAGTTCCCAAGGTTTGATGAGGGATAGGGGGCCAATATAAGGGCCAAGTACCAGCACCCATCGCACATCATGTGCGTACACCCACCCCGGCCCCCCGATCGCCGGAACCCCAATGCCGCCGGTCAGGTTCTTCGGCGATGCTCCGGTGATGGTGCCCCGACGAAGAAAAATGTGGCACCAGCACATGCCTGAGCCCAGCATGTGCTGGCACAACCCTCGGTCTGGTCCGATCTTAGACTGGGAATGAACTCCATATGCCTAGACTGGGAATGAACTCCGTATGCCTAAGTCAACCCACGAAGCGAGCGTGCGGGCGCTCAGCCGACCAGAGGGGCGGGATGCGCAAGCCAGGGATCGGTCGAGTCCCCCTCTACGTGCTGCCGATCCTACTGCCACAACCCTCGGTCTGGTCCAATCTTACACTGGGAATGAACTCCGCATGCCTAAGCCAACCGACGAAACGAGCGGACGGGCGGGCAGGCACCACGCGGCCAGAGAGACGGGATGCGTAAGCCGTGGATCGATAGGGTGGTAGGTGGGTTTAGTTACATCTTCATAGTTCTGCATGCCAATGCCATTTTTATGGCTTGTAAATTCATACAATGGTCCCTTAGGCCTTCACCTGAAGTTTCATGGCAAGATGACTCGTCTTCTATTTTTCACGATTTTGGAAACTTTTTGCGGTTCGAGATTTTTTTAAATTTTTTTGGAAGGAGTTTTGGCCCAAACTTGGTAGGTGTGATCCTTGTATTTCTGTTGGCATGCACAAAAAAATTCAGCTAAAAACTCGAAGTGTACAAGATTTTGTGACCATTTGAAAAAAGTGTCCCCATTTCAGACACTTTAATTGCTATTGGCAGCAAACCTATAAAATCTCAAATGCTCTTTAAGGGGGTGTGAGTTCCCAAGGTTTGATGAGGGATAGGGGGCCAATATAAGGGCCAAGTACCAGCACCCATCGCACATCATGTGCGCACACCCCCCGGCCCCTTGATCGTCGGAACCCCAATGTCGCCGTTTAGGTTCTTCGACGATAGGGCCCCGACGAAGAAAAATGCGGCACCAGCACATGCCTGAGCCCAGCATGTGCTGTCACAACCCTCGGTCCGGTCCGATCTTAGACTGGGAATGAACTCCGTATGCTTGGACTGGGAAAGAACTCCGTATGCCTAAGTCAACCCATGAAACGAGCATGCGGGCGCTCAACCGGCCAGAGGGGCGAGATTCGCAAGCCGAGGATCGGACGGGTCCCCCTCTGCGTGCTGTTGATCCTGCTATCGCAACCCTCGGTCCGGTCTGATCTTAGACTGGGAATGAACTCCGTATACCTAAGTCAACTGACGAAACGAGCGGGCAGGCAGGCGGGCACTACGTCGGCCAGAGAGACGGGATGCGCAAGCCGTGGATCAATAGGGTGGTAGGTGGGTTTAGGCACATCTTCATATTTCTACATGCCAATGGCATTTTTATGGTTTGTAAATTCATACAATGGTCCTTTAAGCCTTCACGTGAAGTTTCATGGCAAGACACTCGTTTTCTATTTTTCACAATTTCCAAAACATTTTGCGGTTCGAGATTTTTTAAAATTTATTCGGAAGGATTTTTGGCCCCAAAACTTGGTAGACGTGATCCTTGTATTTTTGTTGGAATGCACAAAAAAATTCAGCTAAAAATTCGAAGTGTACAAGATTTTGTGACCATTTGAAAAAAGTGTCCCCATTTCAGACAGTTTAATGGCTACCGACAGCAAACCTGTAAAATCCCAAATGCTCTCTAAGGGCGTGTGAGTTCTCGAGGTTTGATGAGGGATAGGGGGCCAATATAAGGGCCAAGTACCAGCACCCATCGCACATCATGTGCGCACAACCCCTCGGACCCCTGATCGCCGGAACCAAAATGGCGTCGGTCAGGTTCTCCGGTGATGCTTCGGCGATGGTGGCCCCAGCGAAGAAAAATACGGCACCAGCACATGCCCAAGCCCAGCATGTGCTGCCACAATCCTCGGTCCGGTCCGATATTAGACTTGGAATGAACTTCGTCTGCTTAGACTGCGAATGAACTCTGTATGCTGAGACTGGGAATGAACTCCGTAAACCTAAGTCAACACACGAAACGAGCGTGCGGGCGCTCAGCCGGCCAGAGGGGCGGGATGCGCAAGTCGGGGATCGATTGGGTTCCCCTATGTATGCTGCCGATCCTGTTGCTGCAACCCTCAGTCCGATCCGATCTTAGACTGGGAATGAACTCTGTATGCCTAAGCCAACCGATGAAACGAGCGGGCGGGCACTACGCCGGCCAAAGAGACGAGATGCGCAAGCCATGGATCGATAGGGTGGTAGGTGGGTTTAGGCACATCTTCATATTTCTACGTGCCAATGCCATTTTTATGGCTTGTAAATTCAACAATGGTCCCTTAAGCCTTCACGTGAACTTCATGGCAAGACGACTCGTTTTCTATTTTTCACGATTTTTGAAAATTTTTGCGTTTCGAGATTTTTTTAAATTTTTTCGAAAGGATTTTTGGCCCCAAACTTGGTAGATGTGATCCTTGTATTTTTGTTGGAATGCACAAAAAAATTCAGCTAAAAATTCGAAGTGTACAAGATTTTGTGACCATTTGAAAAAAGTGTCCCCATTTCAGACAGTTTAATGGCTACCGACAGCAAACCTGTAAAATCCCAAATGCTCTCTAAGGGCGTGTGAGTTCTCGAGGTTTGATGAGGGATAGGGGGCCAATATAAGGGCCAAGTACCAGAACCCATCACACATCATGTGTGCACACCCCCTCGGTCCCTCGATCGCCAAAACCCCAATTCCGCCGGTCAGGTTCTCCGACGATGCTCTGACGATGGTGCCCCGGTGAAGGAAAATACGGTACCAGCACATGGCCGAGCCCAGCATGTGCTGCCGTAACCCTCGGTCTGGTCCTATCTTAGACTGGAATGAACTCCGTTTGCCTAAGCCAACTGACGAAACGAGCAAGCTGGCAGGCATTACGCCGGCCAGAGAGACAGGATGCGCAAGCCGTGGATCGATAGGGTAGTAGGTGGGTTTAGGCACATCTTCATTGGCCCCCTATCTCTCATCAAACCTCGAGAACTCACACCCCCTTAAAGAGCATTTGAGATTTTACAGGTTTGCTGCCAGTAGCCATTAAAGTGTTAGAAATAGGGACACTTTATTCAAATGGTCGCAAAATCTTGTACACTATGAGTTTTAAGCTGAATTTTTTTTTGCATGCCAACAAAAATACAAGGATCACGTCTACCAAGTTTGGGGTCAAAACTCCTACCGGAAAAAATTTTAAAAATCTCGAACTACAAAAACTTTCAAAAATCATGAAAAATAGAAAATGAGTCATCTTGCCATGAAACTTCACGTGAAGGCTTAAGTGGCCAATGTATGAATTTACAAGCCATAAAAATGGCATTGCCATGCAGAAATATGAAGATGTGCCTAAACCCACCTACCACCCTATCGATCCACTGCTTGCGTATACCATCTCTCTGGCCGGCGTGGTGGCCGGCCGCCCACCCGCCCGTTCATTTCGTCGGTTGGCTTAGGTATACGGATTTCATTCCCAGTCTAAGATTAGACAAGATTAGACCGAATCGAGGATTGCGACAGCAGGATCGGCAGCACACAAAGAGGGACCTAACCAATCCCCGACTTGCGCATTCTGCCCCTCTGGCCGGCTGAGCACTCGCACGCTCGTTTCATGGGTTGACTTAGGCATACGGAGTTCATTCCCAGTCTAAGATCAGACCGAATCAAGGGTTGTGGCAGCAGGATCGGTAGCTCACAGAGAGGGACCTGGTCAATCCCCGGCCTGCGCATCCCGCCCTCTGGTCGACTGAGCGCCCGCACGGTCGTTTCGTGGGTTGAGTTAAGCATACGGCGTTCATTCCCAGTGTAAGCATACGGAGTTCATTCCCAGTCTCAAATCGGACCGGATTGAGGGTTGTGGCAGCACATACTAGGCTCGGGCATGTGCTGGTGCCACATTTTTCTTCGTCGAGGCACAATCGCCGGAGCATCATCGGAGAACTTGACCGGCAGCATTGGGGTTCCGGCGATCGGGGGTGCCGGGGGGCGTGTGCGCACATGATGTGCGATGGGTGCTGGTACTTGGCCCTTATATTGGCCCCCTATCCCTCATCAAACATCGAGAACTCACACCCCCTTAAAGAGCATTTGAGATTTTACAGGTTTGCTGCCAGTAGCCATTAAAGTGTTAGAAATGGGGACACTTTATTCAAATGGTCGCAAAATCTTGTACACTATGAGTTTTAAGCTGAATTTTTTTTTGCATGCCAACAAAAATACAGGGATCACGTCTACCAAGTTTGGGGTCAAAACTCCTACCGGAAAAAATTTTAAAAATCTCAAACTACAAAAACTTTCAAAAATCATGAAAAATAGAAAATGAGTCATCTTGCCATGAAACTTCACGTGAAGGCTTAAGTGGCCAATGTATGAATTTACAAGCCATAAAAATGGCATTGCCATGCAGAAATATGAAGATGTGCCTAAACCCACCTACCACCCTATCGATCCACGGCTTGCGCATCCCGTCTCTTTGGCCGGCGTAGTGCCCGCCCGCTCGCCAGCCCGCTCGTTTCGTCGGTTGGCTTAGGCATACGAAGTTCATTCCCAGTCTAAGATCAAACCAGACCGAGGGTTGTGGTAGCAGGATCGACAGCACGTAGAGGGGGACCCGGCCGATCCTCGGCTTGCGCATCCCGCCCCTCTAGCCGACTGAGCGCCTGCACGCTCGTTTCGTGGGTTGACTTAGGCATACGGAGTTCATTCCCAGTCTAGGGTCGAATCAGATTGAGGGTTGCGGCAGCAGATGCTGGGCTCGAGCGTGTGCTGGTCCGTATTTTTCTTCACCGTGGCACCATCGCCGGAGTATCGTTGGAGAACCTGACTGGCGGTATTGGGGTTCCGACGATCGGGGGGGCCGAGGGGGTGTGCGCCCATGATGTGAGATGGGTGCTGGTACTTGGCCCTTATATTGGCCCCCTATCCCTCATCAAACCTCAAGAACTCACACCCCCTTAAAGAGCATTTGAGATTTTACAAGTTTGCTGCTAGTAGCCATTAAAGTGTCTGAAATGGGGACACTTTTTTCAAATGGTCACAAAATGTTGTAGACTTCAAATTTTTAGCTGAATTTTTTTGTGCATGCCAAAAAAAAATACAAGGATCACTTCTACCAAGTTTGGGGCAAAAACTGTTTTCAAAAATATTTTAAAAAATCCTGAACCGTAAAAAGTTTCAAACATAGTGAAAAATAGAAAATGAGTCGTCTTGCCATGAAACTTCACGTGATGGCTTAAGGGACCATTGTATGAATTTACAAGCCATAAAAATGGCATTGGCACATAGAAATATGAAGATGTGCCTAAACCCACTACCACCTTATCGATTCACGGCTTGCGCATCCTGTCTCTCTGGCTGGAGTAGTGCCCGCCCGCCCACCCGCCGGCTCATTTCGTCGATTGGCGTAGGCATACAGAGTTCATTCCCAGTCTAAGATGGGACTAGACTGAGGGTTACGGTAGCAGAATCGGCAGCACATAGAGGGGGACCCGGTTGATCCCCGGCTTGCGCATCTCGCCCCTCTGGCCAGCTGAGCGTCTGCACGCTCGTTTCGTGGGTTGACTTAGGCATACGGAGTTCATTCCCAGTCTAAGCATACAGAGTTCATTCCTAATCTAAGATCGCATCGGACCAAGGGCTTCAACAGCAATGCTAGGCTCGGGCATGTGCTGGTGCCACATTTTTCTTCGTCGGGGCACCATCGCCGGAAAACCTGACCGGCGGCATTTGGGTTCCGACAATCGGGGGTGGTGTGCGCACATGATGTGTGATGGGTGCTGGTAATTGGCCCTTATAGTGGCCCCTACCCCTCATCAAACCTCGAGAACTCACACCCCCTTAAAGAGCATTTGAGATTTTATAGGTTTGCTGCCAGTAGCCATTAAAGTGTCGAAAATAGGCACACTTTTTTCAAATGGTCACAAAATCTTGTAAACTTTGAGTTTTTAGCTCAATTTTTTTGTGCATGCCAAAAAAAATACAAGGATCACCTCTACCAAGTTTGGGGCTAAAACTCCTTCCAAAAAAATTTTAAAAAATCCCGAACCACAAAAAGTTTCAGAAATCGTGAAAAATAAAAAACGAGTCGTCTTCCCATGAAACTTCACGTGAAGGCTTAAGGGACCATTGCATGAATTTCCAAGCCATAAAAGTGGCATTTGCACGTAGAAATATGAAGATGTGCCTAAACCCACCTACCACCCATCGATCCACAGCTTGCGCATCCCGCCTCTCTGGCCGACGTAGTGCCCGCCCGCCCACTCGTTTCGTAGGTTGGCTTAGGCGTACGGAGTTCATTCCCAGTCTAAGATTAGACCGGGCTGAGGGTTGCGGCAGCAGGATAGGCAACATACAGAGGGGGACCCGGCCGATCCCCGGCTTGCGCATCCCGCCCCTCTGGCCGGTTGAGCACCTGCACGCTCGTTTCATGGGTTGACTTAGGCATACGGAGTTCATTCCCAGTCTAAGCATACGGAGTTCATTCGAACCAGATCGAGGGTTGCGACAGCACATGCTTGGCTCGGGCATGCGCTGGTGCCGTATTTTTCTTCACCTGGGCACCATCGCCAGAGCATCGCCGGAGAACCTAACCGGCAGCGTTAGGGTTTCGACGATCGGGGGGCTGGGGGGGTGTGCACACATGATGTGCGATGGGTGCTGGTACTTGGCCGTTATATTGGCCCCCTATCCCTCATCAAACCTAGAGAACTCACACCCCCTTAAAGAGCATTTGAGATTTTACAGGTTTGCTACCAGTAGCCATTAAAGTGCCCGAAATCTTGTACACTCTGAGTTTTTAGCTGAATTTTTTTATGCATGCCAACAAAAATACAAGGATCACGTCTACCAAGTTTGGGGCCAAAACTCTTTCCAAAAAAATTTTAAAAAATCTTGAACCGCAAAAAGTTTTGAAAATAGTGAAAAAAAGAAAACGAGTCGTCTTGCCATTAAACTTCATGTGAAGGCTTAAGGGACCATTATATGAATTTACAAGCCATAAAAATGGCATTGGCACATAGAAATATAAAGATGTGCCTAAACCCACTACCGCCCTATCGATTCACGGCTTGCGCATCTCGTCTCTTTAGCCGGTGTAGTGCCCGCCCGCCCGCTCGTTTCGTCGGTTGGCTTAGGCATATAGAGTTCATTCCTAGTCTAAGATGGGACTAGATCGAGGGTTGCCACAGCAGGATCGGCAGCACATAGAGAGGGACCCGATCGATCCCCGACTTGCGCATCCCGCCCCTCTGGCCGGCTAAGCGCCCGCACGCTCATTTTATGGCTTGACTTAGGCATACGGAGTTCATTCCCAGTCTAAGCATGCGGAGTTCATTCCCAGTCTAAGATCGGACCAGACCGAGGGTTACGACAGCACATGCTGGGCTCGAGCATGTGCAGGTGCTGCATTTTTCTTCGTCGGGGTGCCATCGCCGGAGCTAAGCTAGAGAACCTGATCGACGGCATTGGGGTTCCAACGATCGAAGGGGCCAAGGGGGTGTGCGCACATGATGTGAGATGGGTGCTGGTACTTGGCCCTTATATTGGCCCCCTATCCCTCATCAAACCTTGAGAACTCACACCCCCTTAAAGAGCATTTGAGATTTTACAGGTTTGCTGCCAGTAACCACTAAAGTGTCTGAAATTGGGACACTTTTTTCAAATGATCACAAAATCTTGTACACTTCGAGTTTTTATGTGAATTTTTTTGTGCAAGCCAACAAAATACAAGGATCACGACTACCAAGTTTGGGGCCAAAATTCCATCAGAAAAAATTTTAAAAAATCCTGAACCTCAAAAAGTTTTGAAAATAATGAAAAATAGAAAACGAGTCGTCTTGCCATGAAACTTCACGTGAAGGCTTAAGGGACCATTGTATGAATTTACAAGCCATGAAAATGGCATTGGCACGTAGAAATATGAAGATGTGCCTAAACCCACCTACCACCCTATCGATCCACAGCTTGCGCATCCCATCTCTCTGGTCGATGTAGTGCCTGCCTACTTGCCCGCCAGCTCATTTTGTCGGTTCGCTTAGGCTTACGAGGTTCATTCCTAGTCTAAGATCAGACTAGACCGAGGGTTGCGGCAGCAGGATCGGTAACACGTAGAGGGGGACCCGACCGATCTCAGGCTTACGCATCCCGCCCCTCTGGCCGACTGAGCGCCCGCTCGCTTGTTTCATGGGTTGACTTAGGCATACGAAGTTCATTCCCAGTCTAAGCATACGAAGTTCATTCCCAGTCTAAGATCGAACCGGATCAAGGGTTGCGGCAGCACATGCTAGGCTCAGGCAAGTGTTCGTGTCGCATTTTTCTTCATCGGGGCACCATCGTCGGAGCATATCCAGAGAACCTGACTGAGAATGAACTCCATATGCTTAGATTGAGAATGAACTCCGTATGCCTAAGTCAACCCACGAAATGAGCGTGCGGGCGCTCAGTCGGCCAGAGGGGCAGGATGCACAAGATGGGGATCGGTCGGGTCCCCCTCTGCATGCTATCGATCTCACTGCCGTAACCCTCGGTTTGATCTGATCTTAGACTGAGAATGAACTTCGTAAGCCGAAGCCAACCGACAAAATAAGCGGGCAGGCGGGCACTACGCAGGCCAGAGAGACGGGATGCGCAAGCCGTGGATCGATAGGGTGGTAGGTGGGTTTAGCCACATCTTCATATTTCTGCATGCCAATGCCATTTTTATGGCTTATAAATTCATACAATGGTCCCTTAATCCTTCACGTTAAGTTTCATGGCAAGATGACTCGTTTTCTACTTTTCATGATTTTTGAAACTTTTTACGGTTTGGGATTTTTTTAAATTTTTCCGAAAGGAGTTTTGGCCCCAAACTTGGTAGACGTGATCCTTGTATTTTTTTGGCATGCACAAAAAAATTCAGCAAAAAACTCGAAGTGTACAAGATTTTGTGACCATTTGAAAAAAGTGTCCCCATTTCAGACACTTTAATTGGTACTGGCAGCAAACCTGTAAAATCTCAAATGCTCTATAAGGGGGTGTGAGTTCTCAAGGTTTGATAGGGGATAGGGGGCCAATATAAGGGTTAGGTTCCAGCACCCATCGCACATCATGTGCGCACACCCCTCAGCCCCCCCGATCATCGGAACACTAATGCCGACGGTCAAGTTCTTCGGCGATGCTCCGGTGATAGTGCCCCGATGAAGAAAAATACGGCACCAGAACATGCCCGAGCCTAGCATGTGCTGTCGTAACCCTCGGTCTGGTCCAATCTTAGATTGGGAATGAACTCCGTATGCTTAGACTGGGGGTTCAGCCGGCTAGAGGGACGGGATGCGCAAGTCAGGGATCGTCCGGGTCCCCCTCTGCGTGCTGCCGATCCTACTGCCACAACCCTCGGTCCGATCCAATCTTAGATTTGGCCCCAAACTTGGTAGATGTGATACTTGTATTTTTGTTGGCATGCACAAAAAAATTCAGCTAAAAACTCAAAGTTTACAAGATTTTGTGACCATTTGAAAAAAGTGTCCCCCTTTCAAACACTTTAATGGCTACTGGCAGCAAACCTGTAAAATCTCAAATGCTCTTTAAGGGGGTGTGAGTTTTCAAGGTTTGATGAGGGATAGGGGGCCAATATAAGGCCAAGTACCAGCACCCATCGCACATCATTTGTGCACACCACCCCCCCGGCCCCCCGATCGTCGAAACCCCAATGCCGTCGGTCAGGTTCTCCGGCGATGCTCCAGCGATGGTGCCTCGATGAAGAAAAATGCCGCACCAGCACATGCCTGAGCCCAGCATGTGCTACCGCAACCCTCGGTCTGGTTTGATCTTATACTGGGAATGAACTCCGTATGCTTACAGTGGGAATGAACTCTGTATGCCTAAGTCAACCCATGAAACGAGCGTACAGGCACTCAACCTACCAGAGGGGCGGGATGTGCAAGCCGGGGATCGACCGGGTCCCCCTCTATTGCTATCGATCCTACTGCCCCAACCCTCAGTCTGGTCTGATCTTAGACTGGGAATGAACTCCGTATGCCTAAGACAACCGATGAAATGAGCGGGTGGGTGGACGGGAACTACGTCGGCCAGAAAGGCGGGATACGCAAGCCGTGGATCGATACGGTCGTAGGTGGGTTTAGGCACATCTTCATATTTCTACGTGCCAATGATATTTTTATGGCTTGTAAATTCATACAGTGGTCCCTTAAGCCTTCACGTGAAGTTTCATGGCAACACGACTCATTTTCTATTTTTCATGATTTTTGAAACTTTTTACGGTTCGAGATTTTTTAAAATTTTTTGGGATGGGGTTTTAGCGCCAAATTTGGCAGATGTGATCCTTGTATTTTTGTTGGCATGCACAAAACAATTCAGCTAAAAACTCGAGGTGTACAAGATTTTGTGACCATTTGAAAAAAGTATCCCCATTTCAGACACTTTAATGGCTACTGGCAGCAAACCTGTAAAATCTCAAATGCTCTTTGAGGGGATGTGAGTTCTCGAGTTTTGATGAGGGATAGGGGGCCAATATAAGGGCCATGTACCAGCACCCATCACACATCATGTGCAAACACCCCCCCGACCCCCCTATCGTCGGAATACCAAGACCGTCAGTTAGGTTCTCCGACGATGCTCCGACGATGGTGCCCCAACGAAGAAAAATACGACACCAACACATGCCAGAGCCCAGCATGTGCTGTTGCAACCCTCGGTCCAGTCCGATCTAAGATTGGGAATGAACTCCGTATGCTTAGACTGGGAATGAACTCTGTATGCCTAAGTCAACCCACGACACGAGCATGCAGGCGCTCAGTCGGCAGAGGGGCGGGATGCGCAAGCCAGGGATCGGTTGGTCCCCCTCTGCGTGCTGTCGATCCTACTATTGCAACCCTCAGTCTGATCCGATTTTAGACTGGGAATGAACTCCGTATGCCTAAGCCAACCGACGAAACGAGCGGGCGGGCGGGTAGGCATTGCACCGGCCAGAGAGACGGGATGTGCAAGCCGTAGATCGATAGGGTGGTAGGTGGGTTTAGGCACATCTTCATATTTCTATGTGCCAATCCCATTTTTATGGCTCGTAAATTCATACAATGGTCCCTTAAGCCTTCACATGAAGTTTCATGGCAAGACGATTTCGTTTTCTATTTTTCATGATTTTTGAAACTTTTTACGGTTCGGGATTTTTTAAAATTTTTTCAGAAGGTATTTTTTACCCAAACTTGGTAGATGTGATCCTTGTACTTTTTTTGGCATGCACAAAAATATTCAGCTAAAGACTCAAAGTGTACAAGATTTTGTGACCATTTGAAAAAAGTGTCCCCATTTTAGACACTTTAATGGCTACTGGCAGCAAACCTGTAAAATCTAAAATGCTCTTTAAAGGGGTGTGAGTTCTCAAGGTTTGATGAGGGATAGGGGGCCAATATAAGGGCCAAGTACCAGCATCCATCACACATCATGTGCGCACACCCCCCCGGCCCCTCCGATCGTCGGAACCCTAATGCCGCCGAACAGGTTCTCCGGCGATGGTGCCCCGACAAAGAAAAATGCGGCACCAACACATGCCCGAGCCTAGCATGTGCTGCCACAACCTTCAATTCGGTCTGATTTTAGATTGGGAATGAACTCCGTATGCTTAGACTGTGAATGAACTCCGTCTGCCTAAGTCAACCCACGAAACGAGCGTACGGGCGTTCAACCGGCTAGAGGGGCGGGATGCATAAGCAGGGGATCGGCCGGGTCCCCCTCTGTGTGCTACCAATCCTGCTGCTGCGACCCTCGATCCGATCCAATCTTAGACTGGGAATGAACTCCGTATGCCTAAGCCAACCAACAAAATGAGTTGGCGGGCGGGCGGGCACTATGCCGGCTAGAGAGATGGGATGCGCAAGCCGTGGATCGATAGGGTGGTAGGTGTGTTTAGGAACATCTTCATATTTCTATGTGCCAATCCCATTTTTATGGCTTGTAAATTCATACAATGGTCCCTTAAGCCTTCACATGAAGTTTCATGGTAAGACGACTCGTTTTCTATTTTAGGCTGGGAAATGCTTAGACTAGGAATGAACTCCGTATGCCTAAGTCAACCCACGAAACAAGTGTGCGGGCATTCAGCCGGCCAGAGGTGCGGGATGCGTAAGCCGGGGATCGGCTGGGTCCCCCTCTGCGTGCTACCGATCCTGCTACCACAACCCTCGGTCCTGTCCAATCTTAGACTGGGAATGAACTCCGTATGGCTAAGCCAACCGATGAAACGAGCGGGTGGGAGGGCGGGCACTACGCCGGTCAGAGAGACGGGATGCACAAGCCGTGGATCGATAGGGTGGTAGGTGGGTTTAGCCACATCTTCATATTTCTGCATGCCAATGCCATTTTTATAACTTGTAAATTCATACAATGGTCCCTTAAGCCTTCACGTGAAGTTTCATGGCAAGACGACTCGTTTTTTATTTTTCACAATTTTCAAAACTTTTTGCGGTTTGAGATTTTTTAAAATTTTTTCAGAAGGAGTTTTGGCCCCAAACTCAGTAGACATGATCCTTTTATTTTTGTTGGCATGCACAAATAAATTCAGCTAAAAACTCAAAGTGTACAAGATTTTGTGACCATTTGAAAAAAGTGTCCCCATTTTAAACACTTTAATGGCTATTGGCAGCAAACCTATAAAATCTCAAATGCTCTTTAAGGGGGTGTGAGTTCTTGAGGATTGATAAAGGATAGGGGGCCAATATAAGGGCCAAGTACCAGCACCCATCGCACATCATGTGAGCACACCCCCCGGCCCCACCAATCGTCGGAACCCCAATACCGCCGGTCAAGTTCTCCGGCGATGGTGCCCTGGTGAAGAAAAATGCGGCACCAGCACATGCCCGAGCCCAGCATGTGCTGCCACAACCCTTGGTCCAGTCCGATCTTAGACTGGGAATGAACTCCGTATGCTTAGACTGGGAATGAACTCCGTATGCCTAAGTCAACCCATGAAACGAGCGTGCGGGTGCTCAACCGGCCAGAGGAGCGAGATGCGTAAGCTGGGGATCGGTTGGGTGCCCCTCTATGTGCTATCGATCCTGCTGCTACAACCCTTGGTCTGGTCTGATCTTAGGCTCGGAATCAACTTCGTATACCTAAGTCAACTGACGAAACGAACGGGTGGGCGGGCAGGCACTACGCCGGCCAAAGAGACGGGATGCGCAAGCCGTGGATCGATATGGTGGTAGGTGGGTTTAGGCACATCTTCATATTTCTGCATGCCAATGCCATTTTTAGGGCTTGTAAATTCATACAATGGTCCCTTAAGCCTTCACGTAAAGTTTCATGGCAAGACAACTCATTTTCTACTGTTCATGATTTTTGAAACTTTTTACGGTTCAGGATTTTTTAAAATTTTTTCAAAAGGTGTTTTAGTCCCAATCTTGGTAGACGTGATCCTTGTATTTTTGTTGGCATGCACAAAAAAATTCAGCTAAAAACTCAAAGTGTACAAGATTTTGTGATCATTTGAAAAAAGTGTCCCCGTTTGAGACACTTTAATGGCTACTGGCAGCAAACTTGTAAAATCTCAAATGCTTTTTAAAGGGGTGTGAGTTCTCGAGGTTTGATGAGTGATAGGGGGCCAATATAAGGGCCAAGCAACAGCACCCATCGCACACCATGTGCGCACACCCCCCGACCCCCCCGATCGCCGGAACCCCAATGTCGTCGGTTAGGTTCTCCGGCGATGCTCTAGTGATGGTGCCTCGACGTAGAAAAATGCGACACCAGCGCATGCCCGAGCCCAACATGTGCTACCACAACCCTTGGACTGGTCCGATCTTAGACTGGGAATGAACTCCGTATGCTTAGACCGGGAATGAACTCCGTATGCCTAAGTCAACACATGAAATGAGCGAGCGGGCGCTCAGCCGGCCAGATGGGCGGGATGCGCAAGCCAGGGATCGGCCGGGTCTCCCTCTGCGTTCTGTCGATCCTACTACCCCAACCCTCGGTCTGGTCCGATCTTAGACTGGGAATGAACTCCGTATGCCTAAGCCATTCGACGAAACTAGCGGACAGGCGGGCACTACGTCGGCAGAGAGACGGGACATGCAAGCCGTGGATCGATAGGGTGGTAGGCCGGCTTAGGCACATCTTCATATTTCTGCATGCCAATGCCATTTTTATGGCTTGTAAATTCATACAATGGCCCCTTAAGCCTTCATGTGAAGTTTCATGGCAAGACGACTCGTTTTCTATTTTTCACAATTTTCCAAACTTTTTTCGGTTCGGGATTTTTTACAATTTTTTTTGAAAGGATTTTTGGCCCCAAACTTGGTAGACGTGATCCTTGTATTTTTTTTGGCATGCACAAAAAAATTCAGCTAAAAACTCGAAGTGTACAAGATTTTGTGACCATTTGAAAAAAGTGTCCCCATTTCAGACACTTCAATGGCTACTAGCAACAAACCTATAAAATCTCAAATGCTCTTTAAGGGGGTGTGAGTTCTTGAGGTTTGATGAGGGATAGGAGGCCAATATAAGGGCCAAGTACCAGCACCCATCGCACATCATGTGCTTACACCCCCTAGCCCCCCGATCCCCGGAACCCCAATGCCGTCGGTCAGGTTCTCTGGTGATGCTCCAGCGATGCTGCCCCGACAAAGAAAAATACAACACCAGCACATGCCCGAGCCCAGCATGTTTCTGCATGCCAATGCCATTTTTATGGCTTGTAAATTCATACAATGGCCCCTTAAGCCTTCATGTGAAGTTTCATGGCAAGACGACTCGTTTTCTATTTTTCACAATTTTCCAAACTTTTTACGGTTTGAGATTTTTTCAATTTTTTTCGAAAGGAGTTTTGCCCCAAACTTGGTAGACGTGATCCTTGTATTTTTGTTGGCATGCACAAAAACATTTAGCTAAAAACTCAAAGTGTACAAGATTTTGTGACCATTTGAAAAAAGTGTCCCCATTTCAAACACTTTAATGGCTACTAGCAGCAAACCTGTAAAATGTCAAATGCTCTTTAAAGGGGTGTGAGTTCTCGAGGTTTGATGAGGAATAGGGGGCCAATATAAGGGCCAAGTACCAGCACCCATCGCACTTCATGTGCGCACACCCCCCCGGCCCCCCGATCGCCGGAACCCCAATGCCGCCGGTCAGGTTCTCTGGTGATGCTCCAGCGATGCTGCCCCGACAAAGAAAAATACAACACCAGCACATGCCCGAGCCCAGCATGTGCTGTCGCAACCCTTGGTCAGATATGATCTTACACTAGGAATGAACTCCGCATGCATAGATTGGGAATGAACTCCGTATGCCTAAGTCAACCCACGAAACAAGCGTGCAGGCACTCAACCGGCCAGAGGGGCGGTATGCGCAAGCCAGGGGATCAGCCGGGTCCTCCTCTGCGTGCTGCCGATCCTGCTGCTGCAACCCTCAGTTCGATGCAATCTTTTTTGAATGAACCTCGTATGCCTAAGAAAATCGACGAAACAAGTGGCCGGGCGGGCTGGCAGGCACTCTGCCGACCAAAGAGACGGGATGCGCAAGCAGTGAATCAATAGGGTGGTAGGTGGGTTTTGGCACATCTTCATATTTCTGCTTGCCAATACCATTTTTATGGCTTATAAATTCATACAACGGTCCCTTAAGCCTTCACGTGAAGTTTCATGGCAAGACGACTCGTTTTCTATTTTTCACGATTTTCAAAACTTTTTGTGGTTCAAGATTTTTTATAATTTTTTTGGAAGGAGTTTTGGCCCCAAACTTGATAGATGTGATCCTTGTATTTTTCTTGGCATGCACAAAAATATTCAGCTAAAAACTCGAAGTCTACAAGATTTTGTGACCATTTGAAAAATATGTCCCCATTTTAGACACTTTAATGGTTACTGGCAGCAAACCTGTTAAATCTCAAATGCTCTTTAAGGGGGTGTGAGTTCTCGAGGTTTGATGAGGGATAGGGGGCCAATATAAGGGCCAAGTACCAGCACCCATCGGACATCATGTGCGCACACCCCCGTCGGCCCCCTCTATCGCTAGAACCCTAATGCTGCCGGTCAGGTTCTCCGGCGAAGAAAAATGCGGCACCAGCACATGCCCGAGCCCAGCATGTGCTGCCACAACCCTCGGTCTGGTCCGATCTTAGACTAGGAATGAACTCCGTATGCCTAAGTCAACCCACGAAATGAGCGTGCGGGCGCTCAGCCGGCCAGAGGGGCGGGATGCGCTAGCCGAGGATCGATCGAGTCCCTTTCTGCGTGCCACCGATCTTGCTACTGCAACCCTCAGTCCAATCCGATTCGAGTCTAGGAATGAACTCTATATGCCTAAGCCAATCGATGAAACGAGTGGTCGGGCGGGCGGGCGGGCACTACGTCGGCCAGAGAGGCAGGATGCACAAGCCGTGGATCGATAGGGTGGTAGGTGAATTTAGGCTCATCTTCATATTTCTATGTGCCAATGCCAGTTTTATGGCTTGTAAATTCATACAATGTTCCCTTAAGCCTTCACGTAAAGTTTCATGGCAAGATGACTCATTTTCTATTTTTCACGATTCTCGAAACTTTTTCTGTTTCAAGATTTTTTTAAAATTTTTTCAGAAGGAGTTTTGGCCCCAACCTTGGTAGACGTGATCCTTGAATTTTTTTTGTCATGCACAAAAAAATTCAGCTAAAAACTCAAAGTGTAAAAGATTTTGTGACCATTTGAAAAAAGTGTCCCCATTTCAGACACTTTAATGGCTACTGGCAGCAAACCTGTAAAATCTCATATGCTCTTTAAGGGGGTGTGAGTTCTGGAGGTTTGATGAGGGATAGGGGGCCAATATAAGGGCCAAGTACCAGCACCCATCGCACATCATGAGTGCACACCCCCTGATCAGGTTCTCCGGCGATGCTCCGGCGATGGTGCCCCATGGAAGAAAAATTAGGCACCAACACATGCCTGAGCCCAGCATGTGCTGCTGCAACCCTCTGACCGATCCGATCTTAGAGTGGGAATGAACTTCGTATGCTTAGATTGAGAATGAACTCCGTATGCCTAAGTCAACCCATGAAATGAGCGCGCGGGCGCTCAGCCGGCCAAAGGGGCGGGATGCGCAAGCCGGGGATAGGTCATGTACCCCTCTGCGTGCTACCGATTCTACTAGCGCAATCCTCAACCTGGTCTGATCTTAGACTGGGAATGAACTCCGTATACCTAAGCCAACCGACGAAACGAGCGGACGGGCGGTGACGACGCTGACCAGAGAGATGGGATGCGCAAGCCGTGGATTGATAGGGTGGTAGGTGGGTTTAGGCACATCATCTTATTTTTGCGTGCCAATGCTATTTTTATGGCTTGTAAATTCATACAATGGTCCCTTAAGCCTTCACGTGAAGTTTCATGGGAAGACGACTCGTTTTCTATTTTTCACGATTTTTGAAACTTTTTGCGGTTTGGGATTTTTTAAAATTTTTTTGGAAGGATTTTTGGTCCCAAACTTGGTAGACGTGATCCTTGTATTTTTATTGGCATACAGAAAAAAATTCAGGGAAAAACTCGAAGTGTACAAGATTTGGTGACCATTTGAAAAAAGTGTCCCCATTTCAGACACTTTAATGGCTACTGCCAGCAAACCTGTAAAATCTCAAATGCTCTTTAAGGGGGTCTGAGTTCTCGAGGTTTGATGAGGGAAAGGGGGCCAATATAAGGGCCAACTACCAGCACCCATCGCACATCATGTGCGCACACCCCCCGGCCCCCCCGATCGTCGGAACCACAATGCCGCCGGTCGGGTGCTCCGACGGTGCCCCGACGATGGTGTCCTGACGAAGAAAAATACAACACCAGCACATGCCTGAGCCAAGCATGTGCTACCATAACCCTCGGTCCGGTCTGATCATAGACTGGGAATGAACTCCGTATGCCTAAGTCAACCCACGAAACAAGCGTGCGGGTGCTCAGCCGGCCAGAGGGGCAGGATGCGCAAGCCGGAGATCTGCCGGGTCCCCCTCTATGTGTTGCCAATCTTGCTGCCACAACCTTCGGTCTGGTCTGATCTTAGACTACGAATGAACTCCGTATGCCTAAGGGAACCAACGAAATGAGCGGGAGGGCAGGCGGGCAGGCACTACGCCGGCCAGAGAGACGGGATGCGCAAGCCGTGGATCGATAGGGTGGTAGGTGGGTTTAGGCACATCTTCATATTTCTATGCACCAATGCTATTTTTATGGCTTGTAAATTCATACAATGGTCCCTTAAGCCTTCACGTGAAGTTTCACAGCAAGACGACTCGTTTTTTATTTTTCATGATTTTTGAAACTTTTTACGGTTCGAGATTTTTTAAAATTTTTTCGAAAGGAGTTTTGGCCCCAAACTTGGTAGATGTGATCCTTTTATTTTTCTTGGCATGCAGAAAAGAATTCAGCTAAAAACTCGAAGTGTACAAGATTTTGTGACCATTTGAAAAAAGTGTCCCTATTTTAGACACTTTAATTGCTACTGGCAACAAACCTGTAAAATCTCAAATGCTCTTTAAGGGGTGTGAGTTCTCGAGGTTTGATGAGGGATAGGGGGCCAATATAAGGGACAAGTACCAGCACCCATCGCACATCATGTGCGCACACCCCCCTCGGCCCCCCCGATCGCCGGAACCCCAATGCCACCGGTAAGGTTCTCCGGCGATGCTCTGACGATGGTGCCTCGACGAAGAAAAATGCGGCACCAGCACATGCCCAAGGCCAGCATGTGTTGCAGCAAACCTCGGTCTGGTCTGATCTTAGACTGGGAATGAACTTCATATGCTTAGACTGGGAAAGAACTCTGTAACCCTAAGTCAACCCACAAAATGAGTGTGCGGGCGCTCAACCGGCCAGAGGGGCGGGATACGCAAGCCGGGGATCGACCGTGTCCCTCTCTGCGTGCTGTTGATCCTGCTACCGCAACCCTCGGTTTGGTTCAATCTTAGACTTGGAATGAACTCCGTATGGCTTAGCCAACCGACGAAACAAGCGAGCGGACGGGCGGGCGGGCACTACGTCGGCCAGAGAGACGGGATGCGCAAGCTGTGGATCGATAGGGTGGTAGGTGGGTTTAGGCACATCTTCATATTTTTGCGTTCCAATGCTATTTTTATGGCTTGTAAATTCATACAATGGTCCCTTAAGCCTTCACGTGAAGTTTCATGGCAAGACGACTCATTTTCTATTTTTCACAATTTTTAAAACTTTGTACGGTTCGGGATTTTTTAAAATTTTTTTGAAAGGAGTTTTGGCCCCAAACTTGGTAGACGTGATCCTTTTATTTTTTTTGGCATGGACAAAAAAATTCAGCTAAAAACTCGAAGTGTACAAGATTTTGTGACCATTTGAAAAAAGTGTCCCTATTTCAGACACTTTAACGGCTATTGGCAGCAAACCTGTAAAATCTCAAATGCTCTTTAGGGGGGAGTGAGTTCTCAAGGTTTGATGAGGGATAGGGGGCTAATATAAGGGCCATGTAGCAGCACCCATCGTACATCATGTGCGCACACCCCCCCCGGCCCCCCGATCGTCGAAAACCCTAATGCCGCCGGTCAGGTTCTTCGGCGATGCTCCGGTGATGGTGCCTTGGTGAAGAAAAATGCGGCATCAGTACATGCCCGAGCCTAGCATGTGCTGCCGCAACCCTTGGTCTGGTCTGATCTTAGACTGGGAATGAACTCCGTATACTTAGATTGGGAATGAACTCCGTATGCCTAAGTCAACCCACGAAACGAGCGTGCGGGCGCTCAGCCGGCCAAAGTGGCGGAATGCGCAAGTCGAGGATCGGTCGGGTCCCCTCTGCATGCTGCTGATCCTACTATCGTAACCCTCAGTCCGGTCTAACCTTAGACTGGGAATGAACTCCATATGCCTAAGCAAACCGAGGAAACGAGCGGGCGGGCAGGCGGGCACTACGCCGGCCAAAGAGACGGGATGCGCAAGCTGTGGATCAATAGGGTGGTAGGTGGGTTTAGGCACATCTTCATATTTCTGCATTCCAATGCCATTTTTATTGCTTGTAAATTCATACAATGGTCCCTTAAGCCTTCACGTGAAGTTTCATGGCAAGACGACTCGTTTTTTATTTTTCACGATTTTCAAAACTTTTTGCGGTTCAGGATTTTTTAAAATTTTTTTCGAAGGATTTTTGGCCCCAAACTTGGTAGACGTGATCCTTGTATTTCTTTTGGCATGCACAAAAAAATTCAGCTAAAAACTTGAAGTGTACAAGATTTTGTGACCATTTGAAAAAAGTGTCCCCATTTCAGACACTTTAATGGCTACTAGCAGCAAACTTGTAAAATCTCAAATGCTCTTTAAGGGGGTGTGAGTTCTTGAGGTTTCATGAGGGATAGGGGGCCAACATAAGGGCCAAGTACCAGCACCCATCACACATCATGTGCGCACAACCCCCCCGACCCCACCGATCACTGAAACCCCAATGCCGTCGGTCAGGTTCTCCGATGATGCTCCGACGATGGTGCACCGGTGAAGAAAAATGCGGTACCAGCACATGCCCGAGCCCAGCATATGCTGCCGCAACCCTCGGTCCGATCTGGTCTTAGACTGGGAATGAACTCCGTATGCCTAAACCAACCGACGAACGAGCGGGCGGGAGGGCGAGTGGGCACTATGCCGACCAGAGAGACGGGATGCGCAAGCCGTGGATCGATAGGGTGGTAGGTGGGTTTAGGCACATTTTCATATTTTCTGCATGCCAATGCCATTTTTATGGCTTGTAAATTCATACAATGGTCCCTTAAGACTTCACTTGAAGTTTAATGGCAAGACGGCTCGTTTTTTATTTTTCATGATTTTTGAAACTTTTAGCGGTTCGGGATTTTTTAAAATTTTTTCAGAAGGAGTTTTGGCCCTAAACTTGGTAGACGTGATCCTTGTATTTTTGTTAGCATGCACAAAAACATTCAGCTAAAAACTCAAAGTGTACAAGATTTTGTGACCATTTGAAAAAAGTGTCCCCATTTTAGACACTTTACTGGCTACTGGTAGCAAACCTGTAAAATCTCAAATGCTCTTTAAAGGGGTGTGAGTTCTCGAGGTCTGATGAGGGATAGGGGGCGAATATAAGGGCCAAGTACCAGCACCCATCGCACATCATATGCGCACACCCCCCGTTCACCGAAACCCCAATGCCGTCGGTCAGGTTCTCCGGTGATACTCCGACGATGGTGGCCCGGCGAAGAAAAATGCGGCACCAGCACATGCCCGAGCCCAGCATGTGCTGTTGCAACCCTCGGTCCTGTTCGATCTTAGATTGGGAATGAACTTCGTATGCTTAGACTAGGAATGAGCTTCGTATGCCTAAGTCAACCCACGAAACGAGTGTGCGGGCGCTCAACCGACTAGAGGGGCGGGATGCACAAGCCGGGGATCGGCCGATCCCCCTCCACGTGCTGTCGATCCTGCTAACGCAACCCTCAGTTTGGTCCGATCTTAGATTGGGAATGAACTCCGTATGCCTAAGCCAACCGACGAAACGAGCGGGAGGGCGGGCAGGCAGGCACTACGCCAGCCAGAGAGACGTGATGCGCAAGTCGTGGATCGATAGGTTGGTAGGTGGGTTTAGGCACATCTTCATATTTCTGCATGCCAATGCCATTTTTATGGCTTGTAAATTCATAAAATGGTCCCTTAAGCCTTCATGTCAAGTTTCATGGCAAGACGACTCGTTTTCTATTTTTCACGATTTTTGAAACTTTTTGTGGTTCGGGATTTTTTAAAATTTTTTCGGAAGGAGTTTTGGCCCCAAAGTTGGTAGACGTGATCCTTGTATTTTTGTTGGCATGCACAAAAAAATTCAGCTACAAACTCGAAGTGTACAAGATTTTGTGACCATTTGAAAAAAGTGTCCTCATTTCGAACACAAGGGTCACGTCTGCCTAGTTTGGGGCCAAAACTCCTTCCGAAAAATTTTAAAAAATCCTGAACCATAAAAAGTTTCAAAAATCGTCAAAAATAGAAAACGAGTCGTCTTGCCATGAAACTTCACGTGAAGGCTTAAGGGACCATTGTATGAATTTACAAGCCATAAAAATGGCATTGGCATGCAGAAATATGAAGATGTGCCTAAACCCACCTACTACCCTATCGATCCATGGCTCGCACATCCCGTCTCTCTGGTCGACGTAGTGCCCGCCCGCCTGCCCGCTCTTTTCATCGGTTGGCTTAGGCATATGGAGTTCATTCCCAGTCTAAGATTGGACCAGACTGAGGGTTGCGGCAGCACGTAGAGGGGGACTCGGCCGATCCCCGGCTTGCGCATCCCACCCCTCTGGTCGACTGAGCACCCCAACGCTCGTTTCGTGGGTCGACTTAGGCATAGAGAGTTCATTCCTAGTCTAAGTATATGGAGTTCATTCCCAGTCTAAGATCGGACCGGACCGAGGGTTGCGGCAGCACATGCTGGGCTCGGGCATGTGTTGGTGTCACATTTTTCTTCACCGAGGCACCATCGTTGGAGCATCATCGGAGAACCTGATCGGCGGCATTGGGGTTCCGACGATCGGGGGGGCCGGGGGGGTGTGCGCACATGATGTACGATGGGTGCTGGTACTTGGCCCTTATATTGGCCCCCTATCCCTCATCAAACCTCGAGAACTCACACCCCCTTAAAGAGCATTTTAGATTTTACAGGTTTGCTGCCAGTAGCATTAAAGTGTCTGAATTGGGGACACTTTTTTCAAATGGTCACAAAATCTTGTACACTTTGAGTTTGTAGCTGAATTTTTTTGTGCATGCCAAAAAAAATACAAGGATCACGTGTACAGTTTAGGGCCAGAACTCCTTCAGAAAAAATTTTAAAAAATCCCGAACCATAAAAGGTTTCAAAAATCATGAAAAACAGAAAACGAGTCGTCTTGCCATGAAACTTCACGTGAAGGCTGAAGGGACCATTGCATAAGTTTACAAGCCATAAAAATTGCATTGGCACGTAGAAATATGAAGATGTGCCTAAACCCACCTACACCTATCGATCGACAGCTTGCGCATCCCGTCTCTCTGGCCGGCATAGTGCCCGACTGCCCGCCCACTCGTTTCGTCGATTGGCTTATGCATACGGAGTTCATTCCCAGTCTAAGATCGAATCGGACTGAGGGTTGCGGTAGCAGGATCGGCAGCCCGCAAAGGGGGACCCGACCGATCCCCGGCTTGCGCATCCTGCCCCTCTGTCGGCTGAGCACCCGCACGCTCGTTTCGTAGGTTGACTTAGGCATACGAAGTTCATTCCCAGTCTAAGCATACTGAGTTCAATCCCAGTCTAAGAGCAGACCGGATCGAGGGTTGCGGCAGCACATGCTGGGCTCGGGAATGTGCTGGTGCCGCATTTTTCTTTGCCGGGGCACCATCGTCGGAGAACCTGACCGGTGACGTTGGGGTTCTGATGATTGGGGGGTCGGGGGGTGTGTGCACATGATGTGTGATGGGTGCTGGTACTTCCATATAGCCCTATCTATAACCTTGAGAACTCACACCCCCTTTAAAGCGCATTTGAGATTTTACAGGTTTGCTGCCAGTAGCCATTAAAGTGTTGTGAAATGAGGATACTTTTTTAAATGGTCACAAAATCTTGTACACTTTGAGTTTTTAGCTGAATTTTTTTGTGCATGCCAACAAAAATACAAGGATCACGTCTACCAAGATTGGGGTGAAAACTCCTTCCGAAAAAATTTTAAAAAATCTGGAACCGTAAAAGGTTTCAAAAATCGTGAAAAATAGAAAACGAGTCGTCTTGCCATGAAACTTCATGTGAACGCTTAAGGGACCATTATATGAATTTACAAGCCATAAAAATGGCATTGGCATGCAGAAATATGAAGATGTGCCTAAACCCACCTGCCACCCTATCGATCCACGGCTTGCGCATCCCGTCTCTCTGGTCGGCATAGTAACCGCCCGCCCGCCCGCCCACTCGTTTCATCGGTTAGCTTAGGCATACGGGGTTCATTCCTAGTCTAAGATCGGACCGGACCGAGGGTTACGACAGCAAGATCGACAGCACGTAGAGGGGGACCCGATCGATCCCCGGCTTGCGCATCCCACCCCTCTGGCCGGCTGAGCACCTGCAGCTCATTTCGTGGATTGACTTAGGCATATGAATTTCATTCCCAGTCCCAGCATACGAAGTTCATTCCCAGTCTAAGATCGGACCAGACCGAAGGTTACGGCAGCACATGCTGGGCTTGGGCATGTGTTGGTGCTGCATTTTTCTTCACCGGGGCACCATCGTCGGAGCATCGTCGTAGAACCTAACCGACGGCATTGGGGTTCCGGCGATCGGGGGGCCGGGGTGGGGTGTGCGCACATGATGTGCGATGGGTGCTGGTACTTGGCCCTTATATTGGCCCCCTATCTCTCATCAAACCTCGAGAACTCACACCCCATTAAAGAGCATTTGAGATTTTACAGATTTGCTGCCAGTACCCATTAAAGTGTCTGAAAATGGGGACACTTTTTTCAAATGCTCACAAAATCTTGTACACTTCGAGTTTTTAGCTGAATTTTTTTGTGCATGCCAACAAAAATACAAGGATGGCGTCTACCAAGTTTGGGGCCAAAACTCCTTCCGAAAAAATTTTAAAAAATCCTGAACCGTAAAAAGTTTCAAAAATCGTGAAAAATAGAAAACGAGTCGTCTTGCCAGTTCACGTGAAGGCTTAAGGGACCATTGTATGAATTTACAAGCCATAAAAATGGCATTGGCACGTAGAAATATGAATATGTGCCTAAAACCACCTACCACCCTATCGATCCATGGCTTGCGCATCCCGTCTCTCTGGCTGGTGTAGTGCCCGGCCGCCCGCTCATTTCGTTGGTTGGCTTAGGCATACGGAGTTCATTCCTAGTCTAAGATCGGACCGCACCGAGGGTTGTGGCAGTAGGATCGACAGCACGCAGAGGGGGACCCAACCGATCCCCGGCTTGCGCATCTCGCCCCTCTGGTCGGTTGAGCACCTGCACACTCATTTCGTGGGTTGACTTAGGCATACGGAGTTCATTCCAGTCTAAGATCAGACCGGACCGAGGGTTGCGGCAGCACATGCTGTGCTCAAGCATGTGCTGCTGCTGTATTTTTTTCATTGGGGCACAATCGTCGGAGCATTGCCTGAGAACCTGACCGACGGCATTGGGGTCCCGGCGATAGGGGGTGCCGGGGGGGTGTGCGCACAGATGTGAGATGGGTGCTGGTACTTGGCCCTTATATTGGCCCCCTATCCCTCATCAAACCTCGAAAACTCACACCCCCTTAAAGAGCATTTGAGATTTTACAGGTTTGCTGCCAGTAGCCATTAAAGTGTTTGGATTAGGCGACGGTCGGATCGGCAGCTCGTAGAGGGGGACCCGACCGATCCCCAGCTTGCGCATCCTGCCCCTCTGGCCGGCTGAGCACCCGCACGCTCGTTTCGTGGGTTGACTTAGGCATACGGAGTTCATTCGCAGTCTAAGCATACGGAGTTCATTCCTAGTCTAAGATCGGACCAGACTGAGGGTTGCGACAGCACATGCTGGGCTCAGGCATGTGCTGGTGTCGCATTTTTCTTTGTCGGGGCACCATCACCGGAGCATCGCCGAAGAACCTGATCAGCGGCATTGGGGTTTCGGTGATCGGGGGGGCCGGGGGGATGTGCGCACATAATGTGCGATGGGTGCTGGTACTTGACCCTTATGTTGGCCCCTATCCCTCATCAAACCTCGAGAACTCACACCCCCTTAAAGAGCATTTGAGATTTTACAGGTTTGCTGCCAGTAGCAATTAAAGTGTCTGAAATGGGGACACTTTTTTCAAATGGTCGCAAAATCTTGTACACTTCGAGTTTTTAGCTAAATTTTTTTGTGCATGCCAACAAAAATACAAGGATCAGGTCTACCAAGTTTGGGGCCAAAACTCCTTTCAAAAAAATTTTAAAAAATCTCAAACCGCAAAGGTTTCCAAAATCGTGAAAAATAGAAAACGAGTCGACTTGTCATGAAACTTCACGTGAAGGCTTAAGGGACCATTGTATGAATTTACAAGCCATAAAAATGGCATTGGCATGTGGAAATATGAAGATGTGCCTAAACCCACCTACCACCCTATCGATCCACGGCTTGCGCATCCCGTCTCTCTAGTTGGCGTAGTGCCCTCCCGCCCGCTCGTTTCGTCAGTTGGCTAAGGCATACGGAGTTCATTCCTAGTCTAAGATCAGACTGGACCAAGGGTTGGGCAGTAGGATCGACAGCACGTAGAGGGGTACCCGGCCGATCCCCGGCTTACGCATCCCGCCCCTCTGGTCGGTTGAGGGCCCGCACGCTCGTTTCGTGGGTTGACTTAGGCATACGGAGTTCATTCCCAGTCTAAGATTGGACCGGACCGAGGGTTGCGGCAGGACATGCTAGGCTCGGGAATGTGCTGGTGCCACATTTTTCTTCGTCAGGGCACCATCACCGGAGCATCACTAGAGAACCTGACCGACGGCATTGGGGTTCCGACGATCGGGGCGCCGAGGGGGTGTTCGCACAACATTTGCGATGGGTGCTGGTACTTGGCCCTTATATTCACCCCCTATCCCTCATCAAACCTCAAGAACTCACACCCCCTTAAAGAGCATTTGAGATTTTATAGGTTTGCTGCCAGTAGCCATTAAAGTGTCTGAAATGGGGACACTTTTTTCAAATGGTCACAAAATCTTGTACACATTGAGTTTTTAGCTGAATTTTTTTGTGCATGCCAATAAAAGTACAAGGATCACGTCTACCAAGTTTGGGGCCAAAAATCCTTCTGAAAAAATTTTAAAAAATCCCGAACCGCAAAAAGTTTTGAAAATCGTGAAAAATAGAAAACGAGTCGTCTTGCCGTGAAACTTCACGTGAAGGCTTAAGGGACCATTGTATGAATTTACAAGCCATAAAAATGGCATTGGCATGTAGAAATATGAAGATGTGCCTAAACCCACCTACCACCATATCGATCCACGGCTTGCGCATCCCGTCTCTCTGGCCAACGTAGTGCCCGCCCGCCCGCCGCCTCGTTTCGTCGATTGGCTTAGGCATACGGAGTTCATTCCCAGTCTAAGATTGGACCAGACCGAGTGTTGTGGCAGCAGGATCGACAGCACGCAGAGGGGGACCCGATCGATCCCCGGCTTGTGCATCTCGCCCCTCTGGCCGACTGAGCACCCGCACGCTCGGTTCGTGGGTTGACTTAGGCATACGGAGTTCATTCCCAGTCTAAGATCAGACCGGACCGAGGGTTACGGCAGCACATGCTGGGTTCGGGCATGTGCTGGTGCCACATTTTTCTTCGTCGGGGCACCATCGCCGGAGAACCTGACCGATGGCATTGGGGTTCTGACGATCGGAGGGGCCGGGGGGGTGTGCGCACATGATGTGCGATGGGTGCTGGTACTTGGCCCTTATATTGGCCCCCTATCCCTCATCAAACCTTGAGAACTCACACGCCCTTAAAGTGCATTTGAGATTTTACAGGTTTGCTGCCAGTACGCATTAAAGTGTCTGTAATAGGGACACTTTTTTCAAATGGTCACAAAATCTTGTACACTTCGAGTTTTTAGCTGAATATTTTTGTGCATGCCAACAAAAATACAAGGATCACGTCTACCAATTTGGGGCCAAAACTCCTTCCTAAAAAATTTTAAAAAATCTCGAACCGTAAAAAGTTTCGAAAATCATGAAAAATAGAAAACGACTCGTCTTGCCATGAAACTTCACGTGAAGGCTTAAGGGACGATTGTATGAATTTACAAGCAATAAAAATGGCATTGGCATGCAGAAATATGAAGATGTGCCTAAACCCACCTACCACCCTATCGATCCACGGCTTGCGCATCCTATCTCTCTGGCCGGTAGAGTCCCCGCCCGCCCGCCCGCCCACTCATTTCGTCGGTTGGCTTAGGCATACGGAGTTCATTCCCAGTCTATGATCGGACCGGACTGAGGGTTGTGGCAGCAGGATCAGCAGCACGTAGAGGGGGACCCGGCCGATCCCGACTTGCGCATCCCGCCCCTCTGGCTGGCTGAGCGCCCGCACGCTCGTTTCGTGGGTTGACTTAGGCATACGGAGTTCATTCCAAGTTTAAGCATATGGAGTTCATTCCCAGTCTAAGATCAGACTGCACCGAGGGTTGCGGCAGCACATGCTGGGCTCAGGCATGTGCTGGTTCCGTATTTTTCTTCATCGGGGCACCATCGCCAGAGCATCGCCGGAAAACCTGACTGGCGGCATTGGGGTTCTGGCGATCGGGGGGGTCAGGGGGGTGTGCGCACATGATGTGCGAAGGGTGCTGGTACTTGGCCCTTATATTGGCCCTCTATCCCTCATCAAACCTCGAGAACTCATACCCCCTTAAAAAGCATTTGAGATTTTACAGGTTTGCTGCCAGTAGCAATTAGAGTGTCTGAAATGGGGACAATTTTTTCAACTGGTCACAAAATCTTGTACACTTCGATTTTTTAGCTGAATTTTTTTGTGCATGCCAAAAAAAATACAAGGATCACGTTTACCAAGTTTGGGGCCAAAACTCCTTCCTGAAAAATTTTAAAAAATCTCGAACCGCAAAAAGTTTTGAAAATCATGAAAAATAGAAAATGGGTCGTCTTGCCATGAAACTTCACGTGAAGGCTTAAGGGACCATTGTATGAATTTACAATCCATAAAAATGGCATTGGCACAGAGAAATATGAAGATGTACCTAAACCCACCTACCACCCTATCGATCCACGACTTGCAAATCTCGTCTCTCTAGCCGGCGTAGTGCCCGTCGCCCGCCCGGCCGCCCGCTCGTTTCGTCAGTTGGCTTAGGCATATAGAGTTCATTCCCAGTCTAAGATCAGATCGGACCGAGGGTTATGACAGTCAGATCGACAGCACACAGAGGGGGACTCGGCCGATCCCAGGCTTGCGCATCCCACCCCTCTGGTCGGTTGAGCACCCGCACACTCGTTCCGTTGGTTGACTTAGGCATACAGAGTTCATTCCTAGTCTAAGATCGGACCGGACCGAGGGTTGCGGCAGCACATGCTAGGCTCGGGCATGTGCTGGTCCTGCATTTTTCTTCATCGGGGCACCATCGTCGAAGCATCGTCGGAGAACCTGACCGACGGCATTGGTGTTCCGACGATCGGAGGTGCCGAAGGGGGTGTGCACACATGATGTACGATGGGTGCTGGTACTTGGCCCTTATATTGGCCACCTATCCCTCATCAAACCTCGAGAACTCACACCCCTTAAAGAGCATTTGAGATTTTACAGGTTTGCTGCCAGTAGCCATTAAAGTGTCTGAAATGGGGACACTTTTTTCAAATGGTCACAAAATCTTGTAGACTAGGAATTTTTTGCTGAATTGTTTTGTGCATGCCAACAAAAATACAAGGATCACGTATACCAAGTTTGGGGCCAAAAATCCTTCCAAAAAAATTTTAAAAAATCCCAAACCACAAAAAGTTTCAAAAATCATGAAAAATAGAAAACGAGTCGTCTTGCCACGAAACTTCACGTGAAGGCTTAAAGGACCATTGTATGGATTTACAAGCCATAAAAATGGCATTGGCATGCAGAAATATGAAGATGTGCCTAAACACACCTACCACCCAATCGATCCACGGCTTGCGCATCCCATCTCTCTAGTCGGCATAGTGCCTGTCCACCCACTCGTTTCGTCTGTTGCTTTAGGCATACGGACTTCATTCCCAGTCTAAGATCAGACCGGACGGAGGGTTATGGCTGTAGGATCGACAGCACACAGAGGGGGACCCGGCCGATCCCCGGCTTACGCATCCCACCCCTCTGGCAGACTGAGCGCCCGCACGCTCGTTTCGTGGGTTCACTTAGGCATACAGAGTTCATTCCTAGTCTAAGCATACGGAGTTCAGTCCCAGTCTAAGATCGGACTGACTGAGGGTTATGGCAGCACAGGCTGGGCTCGGGCATGTGCTGGCGCCGCATTTTTCTTCGCTGGGGCACCATCGTCGGAGCATCGTCGGAGAACCTGACCAGCGGCATTGGGGTTCCGATGATTGATGGGGCCGGGGGGTGTGCGCACATGATGTGCGATTGGTGCTGGTACTTTGGCCTTATATTGGCCCCATATCCCTCATCGAACCTCGAGAACTCACACCCCCTTAAAGAGCATTTCAAATTTTACAGGTTTACTGCCAGTAGCCATTAAATTGTCTGAAATGGGGACACTTTTTTCAAATGGACTCAAAATCTTGTACACTTCGAGTTTTTAGCTGAATTTTTTATGCATGCCCACAAAAATACAGGGATCACGTCTACCAAGCTTGGGGCCAAAACTCATTCCGAAAAAATTTTAAAAAATCTCGAACCATAAAAAGTTTCAAAAATCATGAAAAATAGAAAATGAGCCGTCTTGCCATGAAACTTCACGTGAAGGCTTAAAAGACCATTGTATGAATTTACAAGCCGTAAAAATGGCATTAGCGCACAGAAATATGAAGATGTGCCTAAACCCACCTACCACCCTATCGATCCGCGGCTTGCGCATCCCGTCTCTCTGGCCGACGTAATGCCCGCCTGCCCGTCCGCCCGCCTACCCACCCGTCCGCCTGCCCGCCCACCCGCTCGTTTCGTCGGTTGGCTTAGGCATACAGAGTTCATTCCCAGTCTAAGATTGGACCAGACCGAGGGTTGTGGAAGTAGGATCGACAGCACGCAGAGGGGGACCCGGTCGATCCCCGACTTGCGCATCAAGCCCCTCTGGCCGGTTGAGCGCCCGCACACTCGTTTCACGGGTTGACTTAGGCATACGGAGTTCATTCCCAGTCTAAGCATACGGAGTTCATTCCCAGTCTAAGATCGGACCGGACCGAGGGTTGCGGCAGCACATGCTGGGCTCGGGCTTGTGCTGGTGCCGTATTTTTCTTCATCGGGGCACCATCGTCGGAGCAGCGCCAAAGAAACCTGACCGGCGGCATTGGGGTTTCCGCGAACGGGGGGGCCGGGAAGGGGTGTGCGCACATGATGTGCGATGGGTTCTGGTACTTGGCCTTTATATTGGTCCCCTACCCCTCATCAAACCTCGAGAACTGACACCCCTTAAAGAGCATTTGAGATTTTACAGGTTTGTTGCCAGTAGCCATTAAAGTGTCTGAAATTGGGACACTTTTTTTAAATGGTCACAAAATCTTGTACACTTGGAGTTTTTAGCTGAATTTTTTTGTGCATGCCAACAAAAATACAAGGATCACGTCTACCAAGTTTGGGGTGAAAACTCCTTCCGAAAAATTTTAAAAAATCCCGAACTGTAAAAAGTTTCAAAAATCATGAAAAATAGAAAACGAGTCGTCTAGCCATGAAACTTCACGTGAAGGCTTAAGGGACCATTGTATGAATTTACAAGCCATAAAAATGGCATTGGCATGCAGAAATATAAAGATGTGCCTAAACCCACCTACCACCCTATCGATCCACGGCTTGCGCATCCCGTCTCTCTGACTGACGTAGTGCCCGCCCGCCCACCCGCCCGCTCATTTCGTCGGTTGGCTTAGGCTTACGGAGTTCATTCCCAGCCTAAGATCAGACTGGATCGAGGGTTACGGTAGCAGGATCAGCAGCAAGCAAAGGAGGACCTGACCGATCCCCGGCTTGGGCATCCCCCCTCTAGCCGACTGAGCGCCCGCATGCTCGTTTCATGGGTTGAGTTAGGCATACGGAGTTCATTCCCAGTCTAAGATCAGACCAGACCGAGGGTTGCGAAAGCACGTACTAGGCTCGAGCATGTGCTGGTGTCGTAATTTTCTTCCCCGGGGCACCATCACTGGACCATCACCGGAGAACCTGACCGGCGGCATTGGGGTTCCAACGATCGGGGGGGCCGGGGGGGTGTGCGCACATGATGTGCGATGGGTGCTGGTACTTGCCCTTATATTGGCCCCCTATCCCTCATCAAACCTCGAGAACTCACACCCCCTTAAAGAGCATTTGAGATTTTACAGGTTTGCTGCCAGTAGGCATTAAAGTGTTCGAAATGGGGACACTTTTTTCAAATGGTCACAAAATCTTGTACACTTCGAGTTTTTAACTGAATTTTTTTGTGCATGCCAACAAAAATACAAGGATCACGTCTACCAATTTTGGGGCCAAAACTCCTTCCGAAAAATTTTAAAAAATCTCGAATTATAAAAAGGTTTCAAAAATCTTGAAAAATAGAAAACGAGTCGTCTTGCCATTAAACTTCACGTGAAGGCTTAAGGGACCATTGTATGAATTTACAAGCCATAAAAATGGCATTGGCACGTAGAAATATGAAGATGTGCCTAAACCCACCTACCACCCTATCGATCCACGGCTTGCGCATCCCGTCTCTCTGGCTGACGTAGTGCCTGCCCGCCCGCCCGCCCGCTCGTTTCGTCGGTTGGCTTAGGCATACGGAGTTCATTCCCAGCCTAAGATCGGACTGGTTCGAGGATTATGGCACCAGGATCGGCAGCAAGCAAAGGAGGACCTGACTGATCCCTGGCTTGGGCATCCCCCCTCTAACCGATTGAGCGCCCGCATGCTCGTTTCATGGGTTGACTTAGGCATACGGAGTTCATTCCCAGTCTAAGCATATGGAGTTCATTTCCAGTCTAAGATCGGACCAGACCGAAGGTTGCGGCAGCATATGCTGGGCTCGGGGATGTGCTGGTGTCACATTTTTCTTCGTCGGGGCACCATCGTCGGAGCATCGCTGGAGAACCTGACCGACGGCATTGGGGTTCCGACGATCGGGGGGCCGGGGGGTGTGCGCAGATGATGTACGATGCGTGCTGGTACTTGGCCCTTATATTGGCCCCCCATCCCTCATCAAACCTTGAGAACTCACACCTCCATAAAGAGCATTTGAGATTTTACAGGTTTGCTGCCAGTAGCCATTAAAGTGTCTGAAATGGGGACACTTTTTTCAAATGGTCACAAAATCTTGTACACTTTGAGTTTTCAGCTGAATTTTTTTGTGCATGCCAAGAAAAATAAAAGGATCACGTCTGCCAAGTTTAGGGCCAGAAATCCTTTCAAAAAATTTTTAAAAAATCCCGAACCTTAAAAAGTTTCAGAAATCATGAAAAATAGAAAACGAGTCGTCTTGCCATGAAACTTCACGTGAAGGGTTAAGGGACCATTGTATGAATTTACAAGCCATAAAAATGGCATTGGCATCTAGAAATATGAAGTTGTGCCTAAACCCACCTACCACCGTATCTATCCAGGCTTATGAATCCCGTCTCTCTGGCCGGCGCAGTGCCCGCCCGCCCGCCCGCCTGCCTGCTCATTTTGTCGGTTGGCTTAGGCATACGAAGTTTATTCCCAGTCCAAGATTGGACCGGACCAAAGGTTGTGGCAGCAGAATGGACAGCACGCAGAGGGGACTCGGTTGATCCCCAGCTTGCGCATGCCGCCCCTCTTGTCGGCTGAGTGCCCGCACGCTCGTTTCGTGGGTTGACTTAGGAATACGGAGTTCATTCCCAGTCTAAGATTGGACCAAACCGAGGGTTGGAACAGCATATGCTGGGCCCGGGCATGTGTTGGTGCCGCATTTTTCTTTGCTGGGGCACCATCGCCGGAGCATCGTCGGAGAACCTGACCGGTGGCATTGGGGTTCCGACGATCGGGCGGGCCGGCTGGGTGTGCGCACATGATGTGCGATGGGTGCTGGTACTTGGCCCTTATATTGGCCCCCTATCCCTCATCAAACCTGGAGAACTCGCACCCCCTTAAAGAGCATTTGAGATTTTACAGGTTTGCTGCCAGTAGCCATTAAAGTGTCTGAAATAGGGATAATGTTTTCAAATGGTCACAAAATTTTATACACTTCGAGTTTTTAGCTGAATTTTTTTGTGCATGCCAAAAAAAATACAAGGATCATGTCTACCGAGTTTGGGGTCAAAAATCCTTTCAAAAAAATTTTTAAAAATCTTGAACCGTAAAAAGTTTTGAAAATCGTGAAAAATAGAAAACGAGTCATTTTGCCATGAAACTTCACGTGAAGGCTTAAGGGACCATTGTATGAATTGACAAGCCATAAAAATGGCATTGGCACACAGAAATATGAAGATGTGCGTAAACCCACTTACCACCCTATCGATCCACGGCTTGCGCATCCCGTCTTTCTAGCTGACGTAGTGCCCGCCCGTCCGCTCGTTTCATCGATTGGCTTAGGCATACGGAGTTCATTCCCAGTCTAAGATCAGATTGGATCGAGGGTTACGATAGTAGGATCAACAGCACGTAGAGGGGGACCCGGTCGATCCTTAGCTTGCACATCCCCCCCTCTAGCCGATTGAGCGCCCGCACGCTCGTTCCGTGGGTTGACTTAGGCATACGGAGTTCATTCCCAGTCTAAGCATACGAAGTTCATTCTCAATCTAAGATCAGACCGGACCGAAGGTTGCGGTAGCACATCCTGGGCTCGGGCATGTGCTGGTGCCATTTTTTTTTCGTCGGGGCACCATCATCGGAGAACCTGATCGATCGCATTGAGGTTCCGACGATCAAGGCGTCAGGGGGTGTGCGCACATGATGTGCGATGGGTGCTGGTACTTGGCCCTTATATTGGCCCCCTATCCCTCATCAAACCTCGAGAACTCACACCCCTTTAAAGAGCATTTGAGATTTTACAGGTTTGCTGCCAGTAGCCATTAAAGTGTCTAAAATGGGGACACATTTTTCAAATGGTCACAAAATCTTGTACACTTCGAGTTTTTAACTGAATTTTTTTGTGCATGCCAAAAAAAATACAAGGATCACATCTACAAAGTTTGGGGCCAAAACTCCATCACCGGAACCCCAATGCCACCGGTCAGGTTCTCCGACGATGCTCCGGTGATAGTGCCCCGGTGAAGAAAAATTCGGCACCAAAACATGCCCGAGCCCAGCATGTGCTATCGCAACCCTCGGTCCGGTCTGATCTTAGACTGGGAATGAACTTCGTATGCTTAGACTAGGAATGAACTCCGTAAGCCTAAGTCAACCCATAAAATGAGCGTATGGGTGCTCAGCCGGCCAGAGGGGCGGAATGTGCAAGCTGGGGATCGGCTAAGTCCCTTTCTGCGTGCTGTCGATCCTGCCGTTGCAACCCTCATTCTAATCCAATCTTAGACTGGGAATGAACTCCGTATGCCTAAGCCAACCGACAAAACGAGCGAGCGGGCAGATGGCGGGCACTATGTCGACCAGAGAGACGGGATGCGCAAGCTGTGGATCGATAGGATGGTAGGTGGGTTTTGGCACATCTTCATATTTCTACATGCCAATGCCATTTTTATGGCTTGTAAATTCATATAATGGTCCCTTAAGCCTTCACGTGAAGTTTCATGGCAAGGTGACTCATTTTCTATTTTTCACCATTTTCGAAACTTTTTGTGGTTCGAGATTTTTTATTATTTTTTCTTAAGGAGTTTTGGCCCCAAACTTGGCAGACTTGATCCTTTTTTTTTTTATGCATAAAAAAATTCAGCTAAAAACTCGAAGTGTACAAGATTTTGTGACCAATCGAAAAAAGTGTCCCCATTTCAGACACTTTAATGGCTACTGGCAGCAAACCTGTAAAACCTCAAATGCTCTTTAAGGGGGTGTGAGTTCTTAAGGTTTGATGAGGGATAGGGGGACAATATAAAGGCCAAGTAGTAGCACCCATCGCACATCATGTGTGCACACCCCCTGGCCCCCCGATCGTCGGAACCCCAATGCCGTCGATCAGGTTCTCCGATGATGCTCCAGCGATGGTGCCCCAACGAAGAAAAATGCAGCACCAACACATGCTCGAGCCTAGCTTGTGCTATCGCAACCCTCGGTCTGGTCTGATCTTAGACTGGGAATGAACTCCGTATGCTTAGACTGGGAATGATCTCCATATGGTTAGACTGAGAATGAACTCCGTATGCTTAAGTCAACCAACAAAACGTGCGTGCGGGTGCTCAACCGACTAGAGGGGCAGGATGCGTAAGCCGGGGATCGGTCGGGTCTCTCTCTACGTGCTATCGATCTTACTGCTGCAACCCTCGGTCCGGTCTGATCTTAGACTGGGAATGAAGTTCGTATGCCTAAGCCAACAGACGAAATGGGCGGGCGGGCAGGCGGACACTACGCCGGCCAGAGAGACGGGATGCGCAAGCCGTGGATCGATAGGGTGGTAGGTGGGTTTAGGCACAGCTTCATATTTTTGCATGCCAATGCCATTTTTATGGCTTTTAAATTCATACAATGGTCCCTTAAGCCTTCACATGAAGTTTCATGGCAAGACGACTCGTTTTCTATTTTTCATGATTTTCAAAACTTTTTACGGTTCGGGATTTTTTAAAATTTTCTCAGAAGGAGTTTTAGGCCCAAACTTGGTAGACGTGATCCTTGTATTTTTCTTGGCATGCACAAAAACATTCAACTAAAAACTCAAAGTGTACAAGATTTTGTGACCATTTGAGAAAAGTGTCCCCATTTCATACACTTTAATGACTACTGGCAGCAAACTTGTAAAATCTCAAATGCTCTTTAACGGGGTGTGAGTTCTCAAAGTTTGATGAGGGATAGGGGGCCAATATAAGGGCCAAGTACCAGCAACCATCACACATCATGTGCGCACACCCCCCGATCGCTGGAACCCCAATGCCGCCAGTCAGGTTCTCCAGTAATGCTCCGGCGATGGTGCCCCGACGAAGAAAAATACAGCACCAACACGTGCCCGAGCCCAGCATGTGCTGCCGTAACCCTCGGTCCGATCTGATCTTAGACTGGGAATGAACTCCGTATGCTTAGACTGGGAATGAACTTCGTATGCCTAAGTCAACCCATGAAATAAGCGTGTCGGTGCTCAGCCGGCCAGAGGGTCGGGATGCACAAGCCGGAGATCGATCGGGTCCCCCTCTACGTGCTATCAATCCTGTTGCTGCAACCCTTGGTCTGGTCTAATCTTAGACTGGTAATGAACTCCGTATGTCTAAGCCAACCAACGAAACGAACTGGCGGACGGGCGGGCACTACGCCGGCCAGAGAGACGGGATGCGCAAGCCGTGGATCGATAGGGTGGTAGGTGGGTTTATGCACATCTTCATATTTCTATGTGCCAATGCCATTTTTATGGCTTGTAAATTCATACAATGGTCCCTTAAGCCTTCACGTGAAATTTCATGGCAAGATGACTCGTTTTCTATTTTTCATGATTTTTGAAACTTTTTACGGTTTGAGATTTTTTTAATTTTTTTCGAAAGGATTTTTGCCCCCAAACATGGTAGACGTGATCCTTATATTTTTGTTGGCACGCACAAAAAAATTCAACTAAAAACTCGAAGTGTACAAGATTTTGTGACCATTTGAAAAAAATGTCCCCTTTTCAGACACTTTAATTGCTACTGGCAGCAAACCTGTAAAATCTCAAATGCTTTTTAAGGGGGTGTGAGTTCTCGAGGTTTGATGAGAGATAGGGGGCCAATATAAGGGCCATGTACTAGCACCCATCGCACATCATGTACGCACACCCCCCGGCCCCCCCGATCGTCAAAACCCTAATGCCGTCGGTCAGGTTCTCCGGTGATGTTCAGCGAGGGTGCCCCGACGAAGAAAAATGCAGCACCAACACATGCCCAAGCCCGGCATGTGCTGCCGTAACCCTCGGTCCTGTCCGATCTTAGACCGGGAATGAACTCCATTAGCTTAGACTAGGAATGAACTCCGTATGCCTAAGTCAACCCATGAAACTAGCGTGCGGGTGCTCAACCGGCCAGAGGGGCACGATGTGCAAGCCAGGGATCTATCGAGTCCCCCTCTACATGCTGTCGATCTTGCTATTGTAACCTCAGTCCGGTCTGATCTTAGTTTGGGAATGAACTCTATATGCCTAAGCCAACCGACGAAACGAGCGGGCGGGCGGACGGGCGGGCACTACGTTGGCCAGAGAGACGGGGTGCGCAAGCCATGGATCGATAGGGTGGTAGGTGGGTTTAGGCACATCTTCATATTTCTATGTGCCAATGCCATTTTTATGGCTTGTAAAATCATACAATGGTCCCTTAAGCCTTCACGTGAAATTTCATGGCAAGATGACTCGTTTTCTATTTTTCACGATTTTTGAAACTTTTTACGGTTCAAAATTTTTTAAAATTTTTTCAGAAGAAATTTTGGCCCCAAACTTGGTAGACAAGATCCGTGTATTTTTGTTGGCATGCACAAAAAAATTCAGCTAAAAACTCAAAGTGTACAAGATTTTGTGACCATTTGAAAAAAGTGTCCCCATTTCAAACACTTTAATGGCTACTGGCAGCAAACCTATAAAATCTCAAATGCTCTTTAAAGGGGTGTGAGTTCTTGAGGTTTGATGAGGGATAGGGGGTCAATATAAGGGCCAAGTACCAGCACCCATCGCACATCATGTGCGCACACCCCCTCCGGCCCCCCCGATCGCCGGAACCCCAATGCCGTCGGTTAGGTTCTCCGGTGATGGTGCCCCGACGAAGAAAAATACGACACCAACACATGTTCGAGCCCAGCATGTGCTGCCAAAACCTTCGGTCTCGTTCGATCTTAGACTGGGAATGAACTCCGTATGCTTAGATTGGGAATGAACTCCGTACGCCTAAGTCAACCCATAAAACGAGCGTGCAGGTGCTCAGTCGGCTAGAGGGGCGGGATGCACAAGCCAGGGATCAGCCGGGTCCCCCTTTGCGTGCTGCCGATCCTGTTACTATAACCCTTGGCCCGGTCCAATCTTAGACTGGGAATGAACTCCGTATGCCTAAGCCAACTGACGAAATGTGCGGGTGGACGGGTGGGTTTAGGTACATCTTCATATTTCTGCATGCCAATGCCATTTTTATGGCTTGTTAATTCATACAATGGTCCATTAAGGCTTCACATGAAGTTTCATGGCAAGATGACTCGTTTTCTATTTTTCATGATTTTCAAACTTTTTACGGTTCGAGATTTTTTTAAAATTTTTTTAGAAAGAGTTTTGGCCCCAAACTTGATAGGCGTGATCTTTATATTTTTTTTGGCATGCAAAAAAAAATTCAGGTAAAAACTCGAAGTGTATAAGATTTTGTGACCATTTGAAAAAAGTGTCCCCATTTCAGACACTTTAATGGCTATTGGCAGCAAACCTGTAAAATCCCAAATGCTCTTTAAGGGGGTGTGAGTTCTCGAGGTTTGATGAGTGATAGGGAGCCAATATAAGGGCCAAGTACTAGCACCCATTGCACATCATGTGTGCATACCCCCTCGGCCTCCCCGATTGTCGGAACCCCAATGCCGCCGGTAAGGTTCTCAAGCGATGCTCCGACAATGGTGCCCCGACGAAGAAAAATGCGGCACCAACACATGCCCGAGCCCAGCATGTGCTGTCGTAACCCTTGGTCTGGTCTGATCTTAGACTGGGAATGAACTTCGTATGCTTAGACTGGGAATGAACTCCGTATGCCTAAGTCAACCCACGAAACGAGCATTTGGGCGCTCAGCCGGCTAGAGGGGCGGGATGCACAAGATGGGGATCGGCCAGGTCCCCCTTTGTGTGCTGCCGATCTTGCTACTGCAACCCTCAGTCCAGTCCAATCTTAGACTGGGAATGAACTCCGTATGCCTAAGCCAACCGACGAAACGAGCGGGCGGGCGGGCGGGCGGGCACTACGCCGACCAGAGAGACGGGATGCGCAAGATGTGAATCGATAGGGTGGTAGGTGGGTTAAGGCACATCTTCATATTTCTAGATGCCAATGCCATTTTTATGGCTTGTAAATTCATACAATGGTCCCTTAAGCCTTCACGTGAAGTTTCATGGCAAGATGACTCGTTTTCTATTTTTCACGATTTTTGAACTTTTTACGGTTCGAGATTTTTTAAAATTTTTTTCGAAAGGATTTTTGGCCCCAAACTTGGTAGACGTGATCCTTATATTTTTTTTTGGCACACACAAAAAAATTCAGCTAAAAACTCGAAGTGTACAAGATTTTGTGACCATTTGAAAAAAAAGTAACCCCATTTCGAACACTTTAATGGCTACTGGCAGCAAACCTGTAAAATCTAAAATGCTCTTTAAGGGGGTGTGAGTTCTCGATGTTTGATGAGGGATAGGGGGCCAATATAAGGGCCAAGTACCAGCACCCATCGCACATCATGTGCGCACACCCCCTGACGCCTTGATCGTCGGAACCCCAATACGGTCGATTAGGTTCTCCGACGATGGTGCCCCGACGAAAAAAAATACGGCACCAGCACATGCCCGAGCCCAGGATCTGCTACCGCAACCCTCGGTCTGGTCTGATCTTAGACTGAGAATGAACTCCGTATGCTTAGACTGGGAATGAACTCCGTATGCCTAAGTCAACCCACGAAACGAGCGTGCGGTCGCTCAGTCGGCTAGAGGGGTGATGCGCAAGCTAAGGATCGACCGGGTCCCCCTCTACATGCTGTTGATCCTACTACCGTAACCCTTGGTCTGGTCTGATCTTAGACTGGGAATGAACTCCGTATGCCTAAGTCAACCGACAAAACGAGCGGACAGACGAGTGGGCGGGCACTACGCCGGCCAGAGAGACGGGATGCGCAAGCCGTGGATCGATATGGTGGTAGGTGGGTTTAGGCACATCTTCATATTTCTGCATGCCAATGCCAATTTTATGGCTTGTAAATTCATACAATGGTCCCTTAAGCCTTCACGTGAAGTTTCATGGCAAGACGACTCGTTTTCTATTTTTCATGATTTTTGAAACATTTTGCTGTTCGGGATTTTTTAAAATTTTTTCAGAAGGTGTTTTGGCTCCAAACTTGGTAGACGTGATCCTTGTATTGTTGTTGGCATGCAAAAAAAAATTCAGCTAGAAACTCGAAGTGTACAAGATTTTGTGACCATTTGAAAAAAGTGTCCCCATTTCAGACACTTTAATTGCTACTGGCAGCAAACCTATAAAATCTCAATTGCTCTTTAAGGCGGTGTGAGTTCTTGAGGTTTGATGAGGGATAAGGGGCCAATATAAGGGTCAAGTGCCAGCACCCATCACTCATTAGACTGGGAATGAACTCTGTATGCTTAGATTGGGAATGAACTCCGTACGCCTAAGTCAACCAACGAAATGAGCGTGCAGGTGCTCAGTCAGCTAGAGGGGCGGGATGCGCAAGCCAGGGATTGGCCGGGTCCCCCTTTTCATGCCGCCGATCCTGTTGCTGTAACCCTTGGCCCGGTCCAATCTTAGACTGGGAATGAACTCCGTATGCCTAAGCCAACTGACGAAATGTGCGGGTGGACGGGTGGACGGGTGGGTTTAGGTACATCTTCATATTTCTGCATGCCAATGCCATTTTTATGGCTTGTTAATTCATACAATGGTCCATTAAGCCTTCACGTGAAGTTTCATGGCAAGATGACTCGTTTTGTATTTTTCATGATTTTCAAAACTTTTTACGGTTCGAGATTTTTTTAAAATTTTTTTAGAAAGAGTTTTGGCCCCAAACTTGATAGGCGTGATCTTTATATTTCTGTTGGCATGCAAAAAAAAATTCAGCTGAAAACTCGAAGTGTATAAGATTTTGTGACCATTTGAAAAAAGTGTCCCCATTTCAGACATTTTAATGGCTATTGGCAGCAAACCTGTAAAATCTCAAATGCTCTTTAAGGGGGTGTGAGTTCTCCAGGTTTGATGAGTGATAGGGGGCCAATATAAGGGCCAAGTACCAGCACCCATTGCACATCATGTGCGCACACCCCCTCGGCCCCCCCGATTGTCGGAACCCCAATGCCACCGGTCAGGTTCTCAGGCGATGCTCCGACGATGGTGCCCCGACGAAGAAAAATGCGGCACCAACACATGCCCGAGCCCAGCATGTGCTGTCGTAACCCTTGGTCTGGTCTGATCTTAGACTGGGAATGAACTTCGTATGCTTAGACTGCGAATGAACTCCGTATGCCTAAGTCAACCCACAAAATGAGCGTTTGGGCGCTCAGCCGGCTAGAGGGGCGGGATGCACAAGATGGGGATCGGCTTGGTCCCCCTCTGTGTGCTGGCAATTTTGCTACTGCAACCCTCAGTCCAGTCCAATCTTAGACTGGGAATGAACTCCGTATGCCTAAGCCAACCGACGAAACGAGCGGCCGGGCGGGCGGGCGGGCACTACGTCGGCCAGAGAGACGGGATGCGCAAGCCGTGAATCGATAGGTTGGTAGGTGGGCAAAGGCACATCTTCGTTTCTCTGTGTGCCAATGCCATTTTTATGGCTTGTAAATTCATGCAATGGTCCCCTAAGCCTTCATGTGAAGTTTCATGGCAGGACGAATCGTTTTCTATTTTTCACGATTTTCGAAACTTTTTACGGTTCCAGATTTTTTAAAATTTTTTCAGAAGGTGTTTTGGCACCAAACTTGGTAGATGTGATCCTTGTATTTTTGTTGGCATGCACAAAAACATTCAACTAAAAACTCAAAGTGTACAAGATTTTGTGACCATTTGAAAAAAATGTCCCCATTTCAAACACTTTAATGGCTACTGGCAACAAACCTGTAAAATCTCAAATGCTCTTTAAGGGGTGTGAGTTCTCGAGGTTTGTTGAGGGATAGGGGGCCAATATAAGGGCCAAGTACCAGCACCCATCACACATCATGTGCGCACACCACCCCCGGCCCCCTCGATCGTCGGAACCCCAATGCCGTCGGTCAGGTTCTCCGACGATGGTGCCCCGACGAAGAAAAATGTGACACCAGCACATGCCTGAGCTTAGCATGTGCTGCGGCAACCCTCAATCAGATCTGATCTTACACTGGGAATGAACTCCGTATGCTTAGACTGGGAATGATCTCCGTATAAGTCAACCCACGAAACGAGCGTGCGGGCGCTCAGTCGGCCAGAGGGGCGGGATGCACAAGCCAGGGATCGACCAGGTCCCCCTCTGCGTGCTGCCGATCTTGTTGCCGCAACTTTTGGTCCGGTCTGATCTTAGACTGGGAATGAACTCCGTATGCCTAAGTCAACCGACAAAACGAGCGGACGGACGAGCGGGCGGGCACTACGCCGGCCAGAGAGACGGGATGCGCAAGCCGTGGATTGATATGGTGGTAGGTGGGTTTAGGCACATCTTCATATTTCTGCATGCCAATGCCAGTTTTATGGCTTGTAAATTCATACAATGGTCCCTTAAGCCTTCACGTGAAGTTTCGTGGCAAGACGACTCGTTTTCTATTTTTCATGATTTTTGAAACTTTTTGCTGTTCGGGGATTTTTTAAAATTTTTCCCAGAAGGTGTTTTGGCCCAAACTTGGTAGACGTGATCCTTGTATTTTTGTTGGCATGCAAAAAAAATTCAGCTAGAAACTGGAACTGTACAAGATTTTGTGACCATTTGAAAAAGTGTCCCATTTCAGACACTTTAATGGCTACTGGCAGCAAACCTATAAAATCTCAATGCTCCTTAAGGGGGTGTGAGTTCTTGAGGTTTTGATGAGGGATAAGGGGCCAATATAGGGTCAAGTACCAGCACCCTCACTCATTATGTGCGCACACCCCCCTGGCCCCCCGATCGTCGAAACCCAATGCTGCCGGTTAGGTTCTCCAACGATGCTTCGGTGATGGTGCCCCGACGAAGAAAAATACAGCACCAGCACATGCCCGAGCCCAGCATGTGCCACCGTAACCCTCGGTTCGGTTCGATCTTAGACTGGGAATGAACTCCGTATGCTTAGACTGGGAATGAACTCCGTATGCTTAGACTGGGAATGAACTCCGTATGCCTAAGTCAACCCACGAAACGAGCGTGCGGGCGCTCAGCCGCCCAGAGGGGCGGGATGCGTAAGCCGGGGATCAGTCAGGTCCCCCTTTGCGTGCTGTCAATCCTGCTACCGCAACCCTCAGTCCGGTCCGATCTTAGACTTGGAATGAACTCCGTATGCCTAAGCCAACCGACAAAACGAGCGAACGGACGGGCGGGCGGGCACTACGCCCGTTAGAGAGATGGGATGCGCAAGCCGTGGATCAATAGGGTAATAGGTGGGTTTAGGCACATCTTCATATTTCTACGTGCCAATGCCATTTTTATGGCTTGTAAATTCATACAATGGTCCCTTAAGCCTTCACGTGAAGTTTCATGGCAAGATGACTCGTTTTCTATTTTTGACAATTTTAAAACTTTTTACGATTTGGGATTTTTTAAAATTTTTTGAAAGGAGTTTTGTCCCCAAACTTGGTAGACGAGATCCTTGTATTTTTATTGGCATGCATAAAAACATTCAGCTAAAAACCCAAAGTGTACAAGATTTTGTGACCATTTGAAAAAAGTGTCCCCATTTCAGACACTTTAATGGCTACTGGCAGCAAACCTGTAAAATCTCAAATGCTCTTTAAGGGGGTGTGAGTTCTCGAGGTTTGATGTGGAATAGGGGGCCAATATAAGGGCTCAGTACCAGCACCCATCACACATCATGTGCGCACACCCCCCCGGCCCCCCAATCATCGGAACCCCAATGCCATCGGTCAGGTTCTCCGGCGATGCTGCGACGATGGTGCCCCGATGAAGAAAAATGCGACACCAGCACATGCCTGAGCCCAGCATGTGCTACCGCAATGTTCGGTCTGGTCTGATCTTAGACTGGGAATGAACTCCATATGCTTAGACTGGGAATGAACTTCGTATGCCTAAGTCAACCCACGAAACGAGCGTGTAGGCGGTCAGTCGGCCAGAGGGGCAGGATGAGCAAGCCGGGGATAGGCTGGGTCCCCCTATGCATGCTACCGATCCTGCTACCGCAGCCTTCGATCCGGTCCGATCTTAGACTGGGAATGAACTCTGTATGCTTAAGCCAATCGACGGAACGAGCGGGCTGGTGGGCGGGCGGGCATTACGCCGGCCAGAGAGATGGGATGCGCAAGCCGTGGATCGATAGGTTGGTAGGTGGGTTTAGGCACATCTTCATATTTCTACGTGCCAATGCCATTTTTATGGCCTGTAAATTCATACAATGGTCCCTTAAGCCTTCATGTGAAGTTTCATGGCAAGATGACTCGTTTTCTATTTTTTCACGATTTTCAAAACATTTACGGTTCAAGATTTTTAAAATTTTTCGGAAGGAGTCTTGGCCCCAAATTTGGTAGACATGATCCTTTTTTTTTTGTTGGCATGCACAAAAAAATTCAGCTAAAAACCGAAAGTGTACAAGATTTTGTGACAATTTTAAAAAAGTGTCCCCATTTCAGAGACTTTAATGGCTACTGCAGCAAACCTGTAAAATCTCAAATGCTCTTTAAGGGGGTGTGAGTTCTGAGGTTCATGAGGGATAGGGGGCCAATATAAGGGCCAAGTACCAGCACGCATCGCATATCATGTGCGCACACCCTCCGGCCCCCTGATCGTCGGAACCCCTAATGCCGTCGGTCAGGTTCTCCGGCAATGCTCCGATGATGGTGCCCCGATTAAGAAAAATGCGGGCACCAGCACATGCCGAGCCCAGCATGTGCTGTCGCAACCCTCGTTCGGTCCAATCTTAGACTGGGAATGAACTCCGTATGCTTAGACTAGGAATGAACTCCGTATGCCTAAGTCAGCCCATGAAATGAGCATGCGGCGCACAGTCGGCCAGAGGGGCGAGATGCGCAAGCCGGGGATCGGCTGGGTCCCCCTCTGCGTGCTGCTGATCCTACTACCACAACCCTCAATCTGATCTGATCTTAGACTGGGAATGAACTCGCATGCCTAAGCCATCCGACGAAACGAGCGGGCGGGCACTACGTCGGCCAGAGAGATGGGATGCACAAGCCGTGGATCGATAGGATGGTAGGTGGGTTTAGGCACATCTTCATATTTCTACCTGCCATTACCATTTTTATGGCTTGTAAATTCATACAATGGTCCCTTAAGCCTTCACGTGAAGTTTCATGGCGAGACGACTCATTTTCTATTTTTCACGATTTTTGAAACTTTTTATGGTTCGGGATTTTTTAAAATTTTTTTGGAAGGAGTTTTGGCCCTAAACTTGGTAGACATGATACTTGTATTTTTGTTGGCATGCACAAAAAAATTCAGCTAAAAACTCGAAGTGTACAAGATTTTGTGACCATTGGAAAAAAGTGTCCCCATTTCAGACACTTTAATGGCTACTAGCAGCAAACCTGTAAAATCTCAAATGCTCTTTATGGGGGTGTGAGTTCTTGAGGTTTGATGAGGGATAGGCGGCCAATATGAGGGCCAAGTACCAGCACCCATCACACATCATGTTCGCACACCCCCCGCCCCCTCGACCATCGGAACCCCAATGCCGCCGGTCAGGTTTTCTGGTGATGCTCCGGCGAAGAAAAATGAGGCACCAGCACACGCCCGAGCCCAGCATGTGCTGCCGCAACCCTCAGACCGGTCCGATCTTAACTGGGAATGAACTCCGTATGCCTAAGTCAACCCACGAAACGAGCGTTCGGGCACTCAGTCAACCAGAGGGGCGGGATGGGTAAGCCGGGGATCGGTAGGGACCCCCTCTGCGAGCTGCCGATCCTGCTGCCACAACCCTCGATCAGGTTCGATCTTAGATTTGGAATGAACTCCGTATGCCTAATCCAAGCGACGAAACGAAAGGGCAGGCAGGCGGGCGGGCACTACGCCGGCTAGAGAGACGGGATGCGCAAGCCATGGATCGATAGGGTGGTAGGTGGGTTTAGGAACATCTTCATATTTCTGCATGCCAATGCCATTTTTATGGCTTGTAAATTCATACAATGGTCCTTAAGCCTTCACGTGAAGTTTCATGGCAGGACGACTCATTTTCTATTTTTCATGATTTTTAAAACTTTTTACGGTTTCGAGATTTTTTAAAATTTTTTCGGAAGGAGTTTTGGCCCCAAACTTGGTAGACATGATCCTTGTATTTTTTTTGGCGTACACAAAAACATTCACCTAAAAACTCGAAGTGTACAAGATTTTGTGACCATTCAAAAAAGTGTCCCCATTTCAGACAATTTAATGGCTACTAGCAGCAAACCTGTAAAATCTCAAATGCTCTTTAAGGGGGTGTGAGTTCTAGAGGTTTGATGAGGGATAGGGGGCCAATATAAGGGCAAATACCAGCACCCATCGCACATCATTGCGCACACTCCCCGGCCCCCGGTCCCGCCAGAACCCCAATGCCGTCGGTCAGGTTCTCCGGTGATGCTCCGGCGATGGTGCGCCGATGAAGAAAATTGTAGCACCAGCACTTGCCCGACCCCAGCACATGCCAATGCCATTTTTATGGCTTGTAAATTCATAAAATGGTGCCTTAAGCCTTCACGTGAAGTTTCATGGCAAGACGACTCGTTTTCTATTTTTCACGATTTTCAAAACTTTTTGCGGTTCGGGATTTTTTAAATTTTTTCAGAAGGAGTTTTGGCCCCAATCTTGGTGGACATGATCCTTTTATTTTTGTTGGCTTGCACAAAAACATTCAGCTAAAAACTCGAAGTCTACAAGATTTTGTGACCATTTGAAAAAAGTGTTTCCAATTCAGACACTTTAATTGCTATGGGCAGCAAACCTGTAAAATCTCAAATGCTTTTTAAGGGGTGTGAGTTCTCGAGGTTTGATGAGGGATAGGGGCCAATATAAGGGCCAAGTACCAGCACCCATCGCACATCATGTGCGAACACCCCGGCCCCCCGATCGTCGGAACCCCAATGCCGCCGTCAGGTTCTTTGACGATGGCACCCTAACGAAGAAAAATACGGCACCAGCACATGCCCGAGCCCAGCATGTGCTGCCGCAAACCCTCGGTATGGTCTGATCTTAGACTGGAATGAACTCTGTATGCTTAGACTGGGAGTGAACTCTGTATGCCTAAGTCAACCCACGAAACGAGCGTGTGGGCGCTCAGCCGGCCAGAGAGACGGATGCGCAAGCCGTGGATCGATAGGGTGGTAGGTGGGTTTAGGTACATCTTCATATTTCTGTGTGCCAATGCCA